>QNGE01003742.1:15184-50136 GCA_008508345.1 Paragonimus westermani | reverse complement strand
TTGTTTGCAAGGTGTAGGCACCTTGATGCTGAACGTTTGAATAGGGACGTAGTCATTTTCAGTAGTTAGGTCCCTTCCCGTCCCCTTCTTTTTCGTTCTCTCTTTCTATATAGGGTTTGCTGTTTCTTCATGGTTGTGTGGCAGTTAAGCATTAGTGTTAACCACTGATGTATTGCTGTCTATGATGATGATGATGATGATGATGATGCTTACAGGTTTAGAATTTGTCACTGGAACCTCCCTGTACTTTTTTTCCGTGAAAAAAATCATTTCCCTTTAATATTGACCACTAAATCGGCTAGCCAGCATTGGCCGCTTGGACTATGAAGGCCCATACTCACACGCTTCCCAGTCATTCTTTCGTGGTCACACTGAACATGGGGTGCGTGACTGGAACCGCAGGTACTCTACCTGTGGTGGCGTTCGGTTCCGGTTACAGTGACAGTCAAACGACCAGCCACATTCGCCTTAGGAGACAATTCAGATGCGACTAAGGTGAGATAAACAGTGTAGTATTCAACACCGGTTCTCCGAATGAACGTAACCGCAGTTCAAACCACAATCGGGACGAATATGTGCACAGTATGTGAGCTTTAACAAGAACAAAACTCTGGTCTAGTAGTTTCATTAAAAAAAGCTTCACTCGGAAACCGACGTGAATGTGAAGGCTGCGATTAACTGTGAGTGGTGGTCAAGTTATTTCAACCAAAGTGAAAAGTTGGTCAGCCCTAAGAGCACGAAACAAAAGATTGCAACCGGAGACACTTGACAAATGTCGAAAACAAAAATAATATTCAGGCAACAAATGGGAGATAGTACGAGTGAAAGTAGAAAATGGCAGAGAAGAATGTAGCAATGAGAGAGAGAACAGGCGGAAAGAAAGGAGGACAATGGAAGAGAAGGGACCAAACAGGAAAGTTAAAAAAGATTGAGTAATAAATCAACTTTAAGCAACTGCATCACGAAATGTTGACTGCTATGTGATACAGAAATCACGCATGGACAGGGTGCGGTCAGACCACCAGAGGAGGAATGGATGACAGATGAGAAGTTGAACAGCAATGAGAAAACGAGGCGAATGACTTACATGCATGTAATGTTGCATAACACTGTTTACCGCCTGATTGATGAAAGGTTGTAACATTTTACGGAGAAGTCGTAGGGTGAGTTTCGGATCCAGAATAAGACCAGTATGTCTGAAAGGAAAAGGACGTTTATAAACGAATAACGGAATGCACACCAACTGAAATGATCTGCGAGATCCGATACAAAGACAATATAAAATATTAGCCATCACACTAACTTCAGCTGATTCCTGGGTTGTCCTGGTCGAGCATGTACAGGCTATTTTGTTGATCTCAAGATCAGAATTACAACCAAATTTCACCAGTGATAAGGCAGCTGGAAAGATAAATAAGGTGAGGAACGCTTTGAGGTAATAAAAGCCAAAGAGAGGGAGCGACAGTATGGTCACCTGGAAGAATTCGATACCAGTGAATCAAATTGGAGACTGGCATCAAAAACAACAATCCTGTAAATCAGCTTTATAAACCAACCATTCCAATCGTACAGAAAAATAAGTTTTCGCAGTGAACCAGATGAACACTTTCACAACCGTTCACATGAGCGCAGGAAGTCGGAAACAAGCCCGTTTACGATGTGCCAGCTAAAGCACAATTTCAGTGAGCCCAGGGTCCTCACGAGGACGGTCTGTTGATCTGTTTCAGTGCGGATGCGGAGAGCACTGGCGTCGATATGTGCTGTAAACCAAAGCCGGGGACGAGTACAAGACAAGAGATAAAATCCATCTAAAGTGTTGTTATGAACAGTTGCCCATAGGCGGAAATACAGAACAGCCGACAAATGGGGGTTGAGTGGTGAATTAAACAGCGCAGTGAGGGAGGGGTTCAGAAGAGTCATCTCGTCAATTCGCCCAGTTGATTATAAAAAGCAGGTCGACCCGGTTGGTACTGCAAAACCGTCGACGACGCGTAGAATACAACTGATGACGGTCATACCAGGATAAGCAGACCTACACAAGAGGGTACTTACGGCTTTCAACCGCAGGCCTTTGGCTCAGGAGCCTGCACAATGAATTATCGGGTAGGCAACGATGGAATGAAATGAACACGGAACTGTTCGAAGTAATGGACCTATATTCATGCAACAAACAGTACGAAGTTTGTGACTGACCTACTTGACGTGAGTGGCTCGGTGAGTGTATCATACTGTGCAGGTGAGCTAAACAGTTTATCAAGATGTGATGTGTCGCATCAAGGTAATCGTTCTGTGACGATAATGTTCCATCACTTAAGCCTACTTGATTACTTGGTCATAGTCCGATAGAACACTTTAAAGCACATCTCGATTGAATGATTTCTAAAGCTACTCCAGCGCAAACGCTTTCAAAGGCATGGCTATAGAGAAAAAACACTTGATGAAGTATGCAAATAGCGCCCAAAAAAGAATCAACGCTGATACCGGCGAACCAACTCATTAGTAATATGTGAGAATGAAATATTGATAAGTTTACGACAAAATCCTTTCGACTGTACCGTGTACTGTGCTCGTCACACGGAAAAATAGGGGATGGGTAGGACTGCACAAAAAGCAAGAGTGGGTACTCAACAATGAGTGCACTTAAACTGAAACCAGACCAATGGTGGGCAAAAGTCGAACAGTTTTCTATGAATACGCTAAGTTAGATCCCAAGTGTGTAACACCTCCATCTCTGTCCAGAAAATAACGGAAGTTTGCTACCTTAGTTTACCGCAGAACGCGATAAGTATCCACAGCAGATCAATGGAACGGTGACCAAGTGGGAGCAGATGTTTAATCCTGAGAACCAGAAGTTGCGCGCGTGATGATTTGGCGCTCAACTCCAAGGCCGAGCAGACGCGCTAAAACACAAAAGGATTCTACTGAACAGTTAACCCATGTGGATGAGACATTTCGATACCAGCAAAGGAAAGAGTGGACAACAGTCTGGCTGCCTGTCACGCATTCCAATACTTGCGAATCATTTACTTCTGATGGTCTCGACCATGACGACTCAGCAGTGTCCCTATAGTTCCCAAACGGAAACGGATCGGAGGCTCATCCATTGCGGTATCGGCAGCACATGAGGCAGGATACCGTCGCGGATTGAACAGCTGCCGAGTAAAAATAGTCAAAGAAAAATCACGCCAACAAGGAATCGGAAACCACACCCCGTGAGGCGACGGTCCAGACGCACGTCACAAGCCGTAAACCACGTGACCAATCAAACGACTAGGTACATGCCCGGGCCCACACACGTGCGCCGCACCGCCCTCGCAGCGGCGTCGTGTTGAAGCGCGTGCAGAGAAAAAATATCATGGTCACTGCGCGCACAAACAGTGGATTCCGACGTGCCTGGAACTTGCGCACGCGTGGGCGGACTGAAGCCAACCAATTGTTTGGGTGTAGATACGTGTGCGAGAGAGAGAGCATGCGCGCAATATGGCGCGTCCAGGCTTGCGCGAGGGTGATGCGTGGGCGTCAGGCTGTCTTGGCTACGGTCCAGGTTGTGGGCGTGTGCGCACGGAGTGAGTTAATCGTGCGCCCTGCCACGGCAAAAACAGCTCAACCGAATTTAGCAAGCATTTTAGGATCGATAACCGTCGGTCAGCAAATTTCGCTCAACTTGGAACGGCAAGACATCAGCTGAACGATTCGGTCGGTGATCACCCATGGTCAGCATGGGATTTGCCTCCTGTTGCAGTTAACGACGGAGCAGGAAAAACAGCACACACTGTCATCACTAGCGTGACTACATGAACACACTTTGTAGCATCTGGCAGAATTCCGTGCTGGCCCGTAACTGCCGAAACAATGTGTGTAACTAAGACTATGCCTGAGTTGCACACTCAGATTTAAGAGCTCATCCCACTCTGGTGTTAGCAATCTGTTATCAAAAATGCCTCCACCTTCGATAACAAGAGACTGCAGCTGACTGTGTTCAGAACTTTCATTTCCCCCATCATGTCACGGGACAGACGAGTTATGAATGCATAAGGAATTTGTGTTCGGCGCAAGAAATCACTTGGCAACATGTTCCTAACAGTTAGCACTAAAATACCTCGTAATCTGACACCCGGAGCAATCTCAATTGTGTTCCAGCTTCGATGCGCGCGCTGATCATGTTGAGTGAACAACGGGCGAACTTTTGTGAGGTGTGAAATGAAATTGCCTCCGAACCATAGTTTCCTGTTCATCTCACTTAATGGGTTTCATTAAAGCGGATTCTCATGTCTAGATGAAAATGTTGCTCATCCCTCTAACCAATCTGGTCAAACAAATCACCACGACTAGCCCAATATTCCCAGGAAGAGTACTCTTTTATTCCTTACATTGAACGCACCTCACAAAACATTCGAGTCATGCCATCACACATGCTATTCGTCAGCGAAGGAGATTGCTACTCTGCTCTATGTCACTACAGCCGCACAACCATTTAAACATGAAAAATTGAGTGCCAGAGCAGTGAGGCTGAAAGTGGGTGAGGGCAGTTAGCCACGGTTAGCTAGTTCAAACTTAACCTGAAAAGAGTACAGGCTGCCGCCTGCCACCCACAGAACCTTCGCATATGCAGCGTATGAAATCCACTCATTTACAGTGAGTGAAGCGACCTGGTGCTACTGTTGTCTAACTCCAGGTGCCCCGGGACTAGCTGACCTTTGTAGAAAGTTGGCCATCCGCCCAGTCAGTCTTTCAGTCGATTCATCACGGTCCGATTGAGTTCTGTTGGCTGGTCATGAACGGCCGAAATTTGACAAATGATCAGAATACGGGCTGATGAATCGGAATTTCATAGCGGGATGTTATACGGAAGATGACGTCCACCGCGATTCAAAGAAAAGCAATTCAAAAATGGCATAAGCCCTCTGGTAATGCAGGGTGACGTTAGCCGGCCAGCTGGAAGGAGTACGTCGATCTTCCTGGGTTACAGCGCCAATAAATCGAACATAAGAATCCGCAGCAACGTTTACCATTCATATTGACAGCTCATAATGACAAAATGTGGCGAGGTGTTAACGATCTGTAGTGCTAGATCCTGAATTCGTACGCCCAGAGTTTCTCCAACCTTATGCTATCGTGAATCGGAAGTCGCAGGGAGAAAACGATGAATCTGCAAACAAACTTTATTTATTGATTTACTCACCGTTCACAACAGACTTCAACGTAACAATTAACGGGTGCTAGGGAGCTGGACGTGAGAGAACCTTGAGCACAACCGCACAGCAGCCGCCAGAGTGGAAGAGTGCGTCGACGGAAAATTCCAGTCGACCTTCAGAATTCAAACAAGCGTTAGACTGGTTAAGCGGCGTTCCTAACGGTAATAGCTCAACATTGTTATCCTAGTGAATGTAACCTACAGGAGTAGAGATAGTGCGAATTCATTACACAGCTGAGAGCATAACTGCGATACTTATGCCGGCCCACTAACTTTGATGCTAGTGGTTTGTAGTAAGTTTACATATACAAGGTAATGTGAACAGGCGCGGTGGTACTGGCAAGGCAAATCTCACGTCGCGGGGAGTTTAGAATTTTGGGGACGTCGAAGGTGATCTCACTACATCAGCCCCCCCTAGAAGGGTGACTAATATAGGAGGCCTTCTACCTGTGAATTTTATTCCTGGGCAACAGCTGCTGTCTTGCTGGCCAGCCGCGCGCGAGCCACCCAACCTGAAAACGCCTCCTGAGGACGTGACAGGGGGTGTGATTTCCTCACTGCGCAGGCACAAAGTGCTACGGCGTTCAAGGTTTTCTCCTTGGGCCCAGCAACTGTTGCTATGCATCTGGTCAGACCTAGGAATAAGGAAAGGTGAAGTACCTGAACGTTAGAGAAAAAGGCAGATACCCACCGTAACGCGTGTCCTGCAGCGCCTGAGGATATTTACAATTATGTGCAGGTATCTTCCGTGTAAAGCGAGTCGGGAAATTGTACCTAAGAAAAACTGTTAGTTGCTGGTCGACAGGAGCATGGAATACACATAATGAATTATCAACTGTACAATAAATGCTAAACAGAAAAAGTAAACTACTCCAGAAAGCGCGCGGGAAAATGGACGCGCCTCCCTGAACGAGTTGTAGGTTGAGGAGGGATTTCGTCAGGAATAGATGCGGAAGGCAACGCTGGGGCTAAATCAGAGGTTGAAGTAGATGGAGACGGCTCAGGTGATGTTTGTGTTGTCGAACCGGGGGGTGAGTCGGTGAAAGCAGGTTTAAGGCGGTCAACAGAGACGGTGAGGTGCTGACCGAAACTGTCAATCACATAGGTTTTCGCGGACCGTTTAATGACACGAAAAGGTCCTTTATACGGTTGTTGCAGCGGTTTCTTAACACAGTCTGTTCGCAGAAACACGAACTCACAATTGCTGAGTTCTTTGGGAACGTAAGACGAAGATTTTTGAATACGTGTAGCACTCGGTTGTAGTGATCGCATGTATTTGGCTAGTCGGTTGGCGTAGTCGTGAGTGCCGACAGCAGTTTCGCTTGACGATTGAAAGAAATCAGCTGGAAGGCTTAAAGGACGACCATAGACAAGTGACGCTGGGGTCGTACTGTCATCCTTGACACAATTGCGAATACCGAGTAGAACTAGGGGTAAAGTTTCTGTCCAATCCATCCGCTCGTGAGCACGTAATGAAGCTTTGAGCTGACGATGGAAACGCTCAACGAGTCCATTTGCTTGCGGGTGATATGCTGTGGTGCGTGCTCGATGCACGCCTAACAGCTTGGTCAGTTGTGAAAATAAAGCTGATTCGAACTGCGTACCACGGTCAGTTGTAATAGTCGACGGACAACCATAACGTGCAACCCAATGCTCGACAAAAGCGCGAGCCACAGACACTGTTGATGTGTCTGACAACGGTATGGCTTCTGGCCAGCGAGTGAACCGGTCGATACACGTGAGCAGGTGGGTGTAGCCCCTCGAAGGTGGAAGTGGCCCGACGAGGTCCAGATGGACATGTTCAAAACGATCGTCGGGAGTTGGAAAAGTTTCCAAGGGGGTGCTCGTGTGTCGGTTGACCTTGGAACGTTGACATGCGAGACAGCAACGGGCCCAATGGCGTACGTCCCGATTCATGTTAGGCCAGACGAATCGATCCGCGACCAGTCTTAGTGATGCGCGTATCCCTGGATGTGACAGGTTATGCAACGCTTCGAAAACTGCTTTTCGTAACGAATGTGGCACGACTGGCCTGGGGTATCCCAGCGTATTGTCACATATAATGGTACCGGGCGAAGACGTCAATGGAACTGTGACAAGGCGTAAGTTCGTGCGTTTCAGATCATCCGTAAACGTGCAATCGGACTGTTGTTGTGCTGCTATGTTGTGATGTGATATCAAGCCGGTGGTTGTAGACACGTTGTGCATTCGTGATAAAGTATCTGCGGCGACGTTGGCAGCTCCAGAGACATGGCGGATGTCCGTAGAAAACTGGGCTATATAGTCTAGCTGTCGAGCTTCTCGAAGCGAATGTTTATCGGAGTAATTCCTTAAAGCGTACACGAGAGGTTTGTGATCCGTGAAAATAATAAAATCGCGACCTTCGAGTGCATGGCGAAAGTGGCGTACAGCCCTATATATGGCTAAGAGTTCACGACCGAAGGTGCTGTATCGCATTTCGGTATCGCTGAGACGTTGAGAAAAGAATGCGATCGGTTGCCACATCTCGCGAATTGCTTGCTGTAGCACTGCACCTATGGCTGTGTCTGATGCATCCACGGCGATACTAATTGGTGCGTCCGGTTGTTGGAAATGCAACATGACTGAAGAGGCGAGTGCCTGCTTAACATTGGCGAAAGCCGTGGAGGCTTCGGGGGTTAGGTGCAAAGTTCGTTTATTACCCCGAAGTAAATCAGTCAAAGGTTGCATAAGCTTGGCGCAGTTGGGAATAAATCGACGGTAATAATTCACGAGTCCATTGAAGCGGCGAAGCTTGGGAATTGTATCGGGAAATTGGCACGATCGAATAGCCTCGACCTTGGAATCAAGCGGTTTAATCCCATCTGCAGAGATGCTGTGGCCTAAAAAATTCAACGAGGCTTGACCAAGTTCGGACTTAGCTCCGTTGACGGTGAGGCCGTATGATGCCAGACGTTGAAACAGCGTCCGTAGATGGGTTATATGCTCTTCGGGGGAAGAGCTAGCCACGAGGATGCATAAATGAAGTCTAGTCCACGGGTGACTTCATTAATCAGACGTTGAAACGTCTGTGCAGCGTTACGAAGACCAAAAGGCATGCTCACAAATTCGAACAAACCGAATGGAGTGGTAATAGCCGTCTTGGGTATATCCTCTTGTGCTACCGGTATCTGGTAATAGGCAATGACGAGGTCGATTTTGCTGAAGGTGGTTTTACCAGCGAGGCTGGTAGTTAGATCGTGGACATGTGGCGCAGGGTACCTATCTGGAACAGTAGCATTGTTCAATCCACGATAATCTTCGCAAGGACGCCAATCACCTTCTGTCTTCTTTGGCACCATGTGCAGAGTAGATGCCCATAGGCTGTCAGAGGGGCGGATTATACCCATGTCCAGCATGTGTTGAAATTCGGCACGAGCGATGCGCAGTTTGTCTGGCACCAGCCTTCGTGGTCCCTGAAAAACTGGTGGACCTTTCGTTTTGATGTGGTGTACCACGTCCGTAATGACGGCAGGTAACTCGTTAGATGGACGGGTCAACCCCGTGAGTTCACGCAATACCGCTCGATATCTATCGTCACCGCTTGGTTCAGCAAGCAATGGGCTGAGGACAGTCGTCGAAAAAGTGGTCCCTATAGAGGATATACTCGTTAGGGGATCCAGGAGCTTGTGGTGACCTGCGTCAACGACCAATCCAAAGTGATTAAAGAAGTCGATGCCCAAAATGGTATCTGGCACATCCGCTATAATGAACACCCAACGAAAAACACGCCGCATGTCCACGTCCAACGTCAAGGAGCGTGTGCCAAAAGTGCGTACTGGGGTTCCATTGGCGGCACGGAGCTGGAAGGGCGTTGATCGAGGCATGTCCTCTTTTCTAGGTGGTACGACACTGACCTGAGCGCCGGTGTCCACTAGAAAACGCAGCCTAGAACTCCCATTGTGTATAAAAAATAGGCGACCAGGGGTAGGACTGCTAGCAACAGTTGTCGCCATTACTTGCTGGCAGTTCCGTTTCCCGAGGCGGTTGAGAAGGTGAACGGCTCAAAGCATTTCCGTGTCTTGGTCCCAAGCATGTGATGGTACCAACAATACCCCGTTCTTGAACGCGACCTAGAACGGCTACGTCCTCTGGAAGCGGGGCGACAGCGAGAAGCTTTAAGAGCTTGAATTTCTCGACAAAGTTCTTCCACTTTACTATTAATTCGGCGGGTGTGCTTTCTGTGTGTGCATCGACCAGGTGCATTTTGCTGGGAAGGTGTTGGATGATTGAGTCGACCGATTTTGCCAAGTCATCCAAAGAACTCGTTGACATGAATGGAGAAATAATTGCCTGTACAAAGTCGGGCAACCTCTGCATCCAAAGGAAACGCATGAGTTTGTCGTCAATCCCGTGATTTTGTCCCACCTGTTTTAACTGTCGAAGCAGTTGCGATGGAGTAAGATCTCTTAGCTGTAGCTCACTAAGGACCTACTTAAGTCGCTTCTCTTCCGATACGACAGCACGTTCTAAGAATGCGTTCTTCAGTGCGTCGTAAGGGTTGCTCTCGGGTGGTCTAATCACTAAATCTCAGACATAGGGTGCGACCGACATTGGCAACGCGGTAGCCAAGTATGTGAACTTGGCAGTCTGGCTAGTGATGCGTGCTAACTGGAATTGCAGCTCAAGCTGCGTCAGCCAGTACTCTGGGTCGTCCGGGACATAATCGGGGACACGAAAGCTTAAGAAGTTTTCCTTCGCATCTATCTCGGCTAGCTCCAGTTTGCGGTCTGAGGTATCTGACTGCAGCGTTCAAACACACACAGGATTCTGGAAAAAAATACAAACGCTTAGAAACTAGTGGAACCAGGGCACGAAATTTAGTGCTATATATGAATGAATATAAGTATGCAAACACGAGAGAAATAATTGAATCTAGCGTATACAAAGGGTGCAATAAATAATAAAAATCAGTATAAAAAAGCTTATGGAACGGGCTCACCAAATTGTAGTGCTAGATCCTGAATTCGTACGCCCAGAGTTTCCCCAACCTTATGCTACCGTGAATCGGAAGTCGCAGGGAGAAAACGATGAATCTGCAAACAAACTTTATTTATTGATTTACTCACCGTTCACAACAGACTTCAACGTAACAATTAAGGGGTGCTAGGGAGCTGGACGTGAGAGCACCTTGAGCACAACCGCACAGCAGCCGCCAGAGTGGAAGAGTGCGTCGACGGAAAATTCCAGTCGACCTTCAGAATTCAAACAAGCGTTAGACTGGTTAAGCGGCGTTCCTAACGGTAATAGCTCAACATTGTTATCCTAGTGAATGTAACCTACAGGAGTAGAGATAGTGCGAATTAATTACACAGCTGAGAGCATAACTGCGATACTTATGCTGGCCCACTAACTTTGATGCTAGTGGTTTGTAGTAAGTTTACATATACAAGGTAATGTGAACAGGCGCGGTGGTGCTGGCAAGGCAAATCTCACGTCGCGGGGAGTTTGGAATTTTGGGGACGTCGAAGGTGATCTCACTACAGATCTTTCCGACCGACAAGGCTGGTATCGCAGTGGGTCGTCTTGTAGCGAAAAGTGTGATGACTGCACCGTTTTTTATGTGGCTGTTTGCGATACTCGATATATGGTATCACGCTAAGGCGGTGTGGTGCCAGAAACGACGAGTTTAAGTGGAAATCGATTAGCCCAATAATGGTTATTTGGTAAAGGTGCTCTAGACAGAAGATGCTGAGAAGCGAACGCATGCACGCAAGCCATGACCGCTTTGGATCTGCGCAGAATAGCTGACGCTCACTGGTATTTATCTGCAGTACCAAACATGTACAAGCGGACTGTGTGGGTTGAGCGTTGAAAACCAGTGTCCATGTCTTTCGTTAACAGTCAGCTAAAGAATGGCTTTGTGGTCTGTCGATAATTTAGAAAGAAATAACTATGATCGACTCACTCGGGAGCGCATCCTTATCTGATGACGGGGTCTTTTTAGACCTACAATCGTGATATCTCAAATTATGAACGTATTCTTCATCACAATCGCTTCACTCAGCATAGTGGGTCAACGTTTCTAAATTGTTCAAACGACCACCAACAGGTTCAAGAAAGTTCCAACAATCAATACGGAGGGAAGAGTTGTTTTAGTTTGTTTACCAAAATATAAATCACGTGCTTCAACAGAAACCTATGGTTCGCCTGCCTAACCCACTCGTTTGCAGTATTTACTGTCACATGCGACATCGCGTTGCTCACTCGAGTCTGGATCCATTGTATGGGGAGACTCTAGCAGATATATGAACCCTAGGCATTATCAAATCTCCCGTGGAACGTGGCAGCAAACTGCTGAGAACTGGTGCAGTTTGAGTAACACACGTTTCTAGCAACCTGTATTGTTACAGAAAGCTGTCTGTCCTTGCTTTTGGGTGCTATTCTTCGACAAACACATCCAGAGTGTTCATATATGCTGTACCCCTTTATAACGCTTGACCAAACTCTTGACATTGTGAAATAATGCAGAGTACTAAATGAGAATTTAAACAATATCTCGCAAGTCCTGGTAACATGTTCTATTGACTAGTATTGATGCAATGGGTAAAAAAGGTCAGCCAGTTTGGTTGACAATCGAATAGATCAATGTGGCAACATAAGCCGTGAGAACATAGCTCCAGTTATGGATGCATGCAATCAGAATTTGACTCCCCCTCCCCCGCAATCCACAATCGAACAAACAAGACCAAGTGGGCGGTGAGGTGAGCGATACTTAGTGGAGAAGGATCAGTCAAAGTAGGTTGGGTTCCCGTTGAGCGCCAGATTGTTCATCACTGAAATGGTGTACGTCCTGGAAAGAATAAGGCTGACAGACGGGAACATGTGATGAATATGAACAATAAAATCGTACTTTCTTTCGTGCTTTTAATCGACAACCTAATGTGTTATGTGGTTGCATCTGACAGTCAGCGACAAGTCGCAGGGAGACGCTTGTGACTCGATAATGATACTGACCACAACCCGTAGACCAGTTTATGGAAAATTGGGGGGGGGGTTCACAACACAAATTATGAAAATATGTACAGGCAAAATTTCTAACATAACATACAATTAGATGTCGTGCCATGTGGGCTGAGCAGATCAGAATCAGAAGGAAAATAAGTTGCAATTGTGCTGTGACACTTAGTTGGCCAAGATGCATATAAAGACCAAGGGACGATTGAATACAAGAGCCATGCGCTTGCCATACCTGCTCAATGCCGACTAGGCGCGGGTTAAGTGCCGGGATGGCCCATTCTCCAGTCCAACAAGGTAAGCAAATATTCACCTACAAAACATCCATTGAAATCCAGCCGATGCTGATATGAAAATGAGGTGAGCGATGCCGTATAGATCAGATGCGCAGAAACTTTGAAAACAAAACCGCAAGGTTCGTTTGCTATATACATCAGCCAGTAGATCCTGTGTCTGCTTCATTTAAATAAGGTTGTTGGTCGTCTTTTTTTACTGTTATGGCTCCGCAGATTGTCAGACGATACATTCTGACGGCCGAAATTGTTAAGTAACCTCCTGCAGCTTCATATTTGTACGGTCGAAAGAAAAATCTGGTTCATTACAAAGTCGCTTGATGTCGTATGTTTTGTCAATTAGACTGGCTGTGTGACTGTAGCAGTGAAGACCACCATTTCACCAATCTACCAGAGCAAATCTAACGCGTCATTTTCAGACATCTGCCCGTAAAGTGTGGCTTTTCTCTAACGCTAGCCTGACTCAAATTCCGTGTTCTGTTTACCGAGTCAACATCCTGCGATCATTCGGAAGGACCTACAAGCATGGAACGATCACATTTGCAGCTAGTTCGGAGCAGACAAACGGCCTCTAAAAATGTCCAGCGTGATAACGGGTAGTGACTGATCAGCCGGACACAGAAAAGCAGGCATCTCATGGCTTAAGGTTGCGAAATTGCTAGTAAACTATAGTGATCCCATAATTATGCAGCGGGGCGTGCGTACTCTGCATCGTTCATCCCCAACTGCATTGTGTTATGGTGGCACGCACCCTGGCACAAGTGGTGTAACTAGACATCCTGCTATTTCAACTCATCGGTCGTCGTAGCCACAGTCCCTATTGGTTACTCCGTTAACGTCACTGAAAGCGTGCATGGCTGGCTCATCACAAAGTTAAAGAACACACTTGATCACGATCGGTTAAGCAACTGGAAGCAGTATTATTTCGGTCACAGAGTACTCAACAGATACGCAGTTACACAAGGAACTGATCGTTTAACCAGAGTTGGTCTCGCATTTAACACCTACCAAAATCGGACAGAAAATAATTGCACCGGTTGTAAATGTGGTTGTCATAAAATTTTGAAGCGGATTGTGCTAAGTTGCATCAGACCATAGTATATCACCTTGATTAGAATATATATATGGTTCTAAATAACTTACCTTGGACCAAAGAAACGCTACATACGAATAAGGAATGCAAATCATCGATTGCTGACAGTGTCCCAGAGTCCAGTTAGATCGGCATGTTCAACCCACTAGCCTTCACAGAGCAACCGAGACTGGAGTGCCGGATCGCGGCCGCAATCTGCGACAGGCACGCGTCTACATGAACGGCACCGTAGATGTCTGACTGTCTGCCCTCCACACATGAAGTGTCCTCCCACGATGATGCGAACTTAATCTCCATTCACTTGCCCAGATGATTTGGTTCCACGTGATCTCGTGCTATGTACGGTACCCCGTAATCTAATCTACACACAAACCTTCTTGTGTCACTCCACCAAAAGGAACATTCGGGTGTGTAACACCTGGATATCTGTCTCCTCAAAATAGGTGAAAATATCCAACCAGAATATGAGTGAAAGTAAATGGGTTCAATTTCGTTGTTCACAAAAAGCATTTGCTTTCAGTTAGTGGTTACCTTGAGTCGAACACTGATATGAATACACTTGAAACTGCCATGTGTCCTGAAAAGTGTTCTCCATGGCTGCACAATTTTTTTGGTGAAACTTATCACACTTCCGGATTTTCGTTGTGTCACATGGATGCGCTTACAACAATCGTTCGCCCCTAAGCAAGGTAAACAGTGCAACCGAACGCTCCACTCACTTTGATGAAAATAGAGTGAGTGGAGGGCGCAGAATGTGGCCATATGCGAGCCGCGTCATTTTGTGTGCACCATGAGCTGAACATGCCAGTATGACTGAACATCAACGACGACCAGGGTAATCGATGATAGTTGTAGACTTTGTCAACGTTTTACGCTTCGTCTGGGAACTACAAAGGTCATCTTGACTCCTTTGTGTTTATGGTATGCAATAATGTACTTTGCTTGCGAGTCAGACAGAAAAGCTGCTAATATGCATTGTGCATACAAGTAGAAATCTCAACTAACTGAGGCTGCATTCAAGCTCCAGTGCTCCAGAAATCTATTCTGAAACTAGTGTAATCACGTTCGCCGAATTATGCCGCACGAATTGAGAGCAGATGACGAAATAAGAGAGAGCAGCCCATTCGTGTGCATGGACAGGTAGTAGCCAGATTAGAAGTGGTCAAGAACATTACAAAAGTGCAACTGTAAATAGGATGTAACCACACATGATAGCAATATGCCCAAACAATATTTGTATTGTCGCCGTCAACAATCAAAAGAATACTGGATCTGTTTGAACTAAATCAATTGGCTGTTTACACCAGCGGATGGATTCCAATTGATGACCAACATGCTACATTGTTCGCATAGTGTGTCGTCGATGGGCTAAGCAAAGCTTAAGCTGCTTCGGGGCACCTCAAACCTCTATTAAGACCAACATGAGCACCTAATGGCCGTCTAATATTGATTGACGCCAGTTTGACCATAATTCCGTCTGTAGCAGCTTGTGTACAGACGTTGATTGGCCGAACCCTTTCCAATCAAGAAGCAGCTCCAGTTCAAACTCATTACAACGGGTATCGTGGTTTAATAGAAAAAAACAACAGCATTAACTGGGTCTTCAGTACAGCGCATTACTGGGCAAAAACACAAGAATTAACACCACAAAGCGCCTCGGGTCTTGAAGATTTTAGCCTGGTTCCAGGGCTAGAGCAGCCCATACACACACCCGCAGAAGGATGCTACAAGGTCACTGGCAAGTGTGGAGCGCAGAGCGAATTCAAACAACCAGCAAAAACACAGCACTAGGGAAGTTCTGGTAATCATGTGAGCAAAGTATGTGATCACGCTGATGCACGCCGGAAGACTATCCAGGCTCGGTGATACAACCACATTTCCGGTTTCACGTGCCACTGACAAGCACAAGTCTGCTCATCAATTTTCACGTGAACAGCGGACCAGTTAAATCCAACCAGTAACGTAACAAACTGTTGTGATGTACATAACACAAATACAACATTTATTTGCGGAAGCCATGGTCTTTTATTTCTTGTTACACTGCTTTGTGATTGGCCTCCTGTAGAAGACTGTTACTTTGTGTGGGCGTATCGTTCCAAAGTCAAAATATCTGTGGTTTTACAGGATGCAAGTTGCAGAGGTTCCTTGTCGGCAGATGTACTGAGGCGCCACAACGGTAGCGGCGGACAAGAAGACCTACATCGAACAGAACAATTCCCAAGGCTTCGGCTTCTAAACTACTTTTATTGATGACCAGGTAGATTGTGGAAGCGTTCCTACAGCGTGGCCGCAAAACCTGCTTGTTCAGCCACAGATGTGTGGCAATGGCACCAATCACCAGTCGAACGGTTTCGGGTTCGAGCTGCGATTATCGCGACTACCCCAGGTCTGCGCTTGGGAAACTTAATGATGACCAGCCCATTGTGTGAAAGGACAGCTAACAATTTGTGGAAACTCATTTAGTCAGTAGCATCAACCGATGGATATGTATGGGGCTAGGAAACAGATACAGGGTAACGGGGAGAGTACAAAACCCAAATGCTCATGCTGTGGGTTAAGATGATCTGGTCAAGTACCGAGCACGCAGAACAACGATAAGCAAACCTGGGAAAAGCCAACCGAAGCACTGTGTATAGAGATGATTGTGGGTTCCGTGTATCTGTTGTGTTTGTAACCTCGTGATCTATACGGTCAGTGTCCGTAAACATTAAAAGACCGGTAACACGAGTAACGCCGTCGTCTGGATGAGTTGTTGCCTACGAATTAGGAACAGTAAATAGAGCGGAGCAGTGAGAACAGTGACAACCGATGCCACCTTACATTGCAAGTGGGCGCCGGAGCAATGAGGTTGATCGGTTGAGTTTAGACATACGAATGAAGCTCCATCACTTTTCACACTAATGGTGTGCGACCGAAAAGCACATTGTTGCAGCTGATAATCAGGATGAACGGTGGGCGAGACTTCCATAATAAATTGAGAGCTTCTCGTAGCATGACTAACTTGACCGATAAAAAAACACTCAGTTGATACTCACTTTAAACGGCGTTCGAATCCAGAATTTTTACGATTGGTATATTTTGGGTAGCGAAGAACGTTCATGTGTCGGAGATTCAAGTGTGGAAGCGGAGCCTGTCAAAAATAGAACAGTGTTGGTAATTATGCTGAGCTGTACTCAGCTTTATGCACAAACAGTGAGCCTTTTAATTGCACGGGTTGCTTTCGAATAGATCGTGCATCACGGTAGATCAATAGCTGAGACCAAACGGTTTACCAAATAAATAGGCCTGAGCGAACGAGTACAAAACGCCACTATAACCATAGTCACACCAGGTGACACGGAGGTGTACGCCCAGTTCTGGACAACTCGCTCGGCCCCATCTTCTCGGTATTTATGCCACTACGGTCCACGATCGCTAACAATTGGCTGCTGACGCATGTTTCCGTAACCGTTTCAGCGTTAGAGAGGCAACGCTTGGCTAGGATCCAGCATGCACTGGTGACTGCAAACGGATAAGCTAAAAAATACGATATTTCTCTGAGGGATTCTGCTACCACGATAATTCCTAAATCACAAATGTTGCACTCCTGAACGAAAGAAAACTGAAAGATTGATCGAAAATCAACAATCTTCTAATAAAACCTGAGACATGTCAAGCTATGGCTTTAGGTTTACCGCGCCATTTGTGGTCAGTGGCATGACGCTGTCTAACCGTAATTGCAATATGCTAAACGACGGCTAACAGTTCTCAGTTTTGTGACCTTGTTATCGAGGCGCATCGTTCCAATTCCTGTTAACACTGTCTCAACTGACCACTTTATCTGTGATGATGACAACTTGTTGCGTTATCGAGATCGCCATGGATAGTTCGTCCAGAAATGTTGTCCAGATTGAGGTGCTTCGTGACCTGGAAACCTGCATTATCTTGAAAAATGTCGTGCGTACATTGGACTGGACTAATTGTCGTGCCGAAATCACATCACACTGGTGAGTCGGGACTAAGGTGAAAATGTGTCGTCTTGAGAGAAACGGCTGCTGATGCTGAGAACACTTTTGTACTTCACAGATATACCATATGCAGTATGTGGATATTACTGGATACCAGTGGCTAGAACTGACTACATCATCTTGATGTATGCTGGTCAGTGCCGTTCACAACGAGATAGTGGACAGTTCGTGCATTCCCAGCAGTTAATAATCGGTCTCAATCTCCAAAGGCTTTTTAATGAAGTATTACAGCTATTCGGAGTTTCTATAGTGTCTGTGGACGTCCCGCGTGGGCTCTGTGTTTCGGGTGACCCCAGAGAAACAAATCTAGTGGAACAACATCGGGCCACCGTGGGAGTCGCCCTCTTGGCCCACTGCAACCGACTCATTGTCACCCGAGTGTTTCATCCAGATGTTCTCGTACACATAGTGCATAATATGGTGCTGTGCCATCCTGCTGAAACAAGACGTAGTCGAGTCCTCCCAATAGTGCGAGCGCTGATACAACATTCTTTTTCATCGTTCGAAGATGGGAATGCCCGATTTTGTGGATCATCATGCGGATGAAGGCTTCATCCGCAATAGTATTATCAAAAGCGAAAGGCCCAGTTATCCGTGTTCCAACAATCTCCGCCCAAACCATAAGCTTTGGGTTATGGTGATGTTGGGTCAAAGCAAACTGACGCGAGTTGATAATGATCCAAAAATGGTGACTGTGAACGAATTCATTCAGTTGGAATATAGCTTCATCAGTAAATACTGTTGAATAGGTATCTGTTCCAAATGAATACCACGTGCAAACTGACCCACATTTGTCCGCATCTGACAGCTGGAGCTCCTGTAGTCGGGCTTCTCGGCATGGTTGGTACTTGCGTCTTTCGAGTACCCGGTGTACAGTGTACTTCGAAATGTTACATTACTGAGTGAGTCCACGAGCGTTCTCTCGGGAACTGCTTTTTACACGTCGCAGAACATCAATGACAGAACATGTGTGCAGTCGACCACCTTTTTGCAGGTGGTGAACATTGTCACAAACTTTTTCATCAGCCTTCGAACTGACCTACAGGTAGCCGATCGTGTACCCATTTGCCTCGCATCCAACTTGATATTGGTCTCCTCTATGCGTTCATTATCAGTCGCAAAAGTAAAATCCAGATGACAATGGTGTTCAGTTGTCAGATTATCCGCATATCGTTTTCTTATTTGCGTTCCCGCAGTGTGACCTGGTTCCACCATATCACATTCGTCCAGACCTTGTCGTGTGCGACTGCCATTCCGTAAGCAGAACGGAGAAAAGTGTGACCCAACAGACAATTAACTAGTTACCTGAGTCGCCCCCCCCGTGTCTGACGTCTTCCGTGAAATGAAAATAACGATTCTGGACCGCCATCAATCATTTACACGTGCATTCTGTACAGTTAGTCTTCGACTTATCTTTTGATAGGTTGTAAATATCTACTTTCTGAATGCAACATTTTATTATCTATCGTTTGACGGAAAAGTTGTCCTGATGGCAAAATCCATTAGGGGAACATCGTATTTTTAGTTTACTCGCTTGCAGTCACCAGTGCATGCTGGATCCTAGCCAAGCGTTGCCTCTCTAACGCTGAAACGGTTACGGAAACATGCGTCAGCAGCCAATTGTTAGCGATCGTGGACCGTAGTGGCATAAATACCGAGAAGATGGGGCCGAGCGAGTTGTCCAGAACTGGGCGTACACCTCCGTGTCACCTGGTGTGACTATGGTTATAGTGGCGTTTTGTGCCCGTTCGCTCATCCGACCAGATTAGGAGCCCTCTGGTTTGGACTCTGGACTTTGTAACCAGACGCACACTTCTTAAACAACCTGTAACGAATGTTAGAAGGCTGATGAATGTATCACGATTCTATCTCAGCAAGCTGAGCAGATGATACCAGCACTTCCACAGTACAATGTCTAATTACGGGTCACTATCAAGTAAGCTGGCAGGAGTGAGAAAGATCCCCCCACCCCACACTATCCACTGTCGCAGCTAAAACTGACACAAGAACATTCACTCCGCACGCGGAATTAGGGTGAGCAAGTTAAGGTAACACGTAGGAACGACTACGGAATGAGGACTGGCTGAAAAACCAATAATCGTCAAAAACCGTCACTGGACCGTATTTACAGAACCAGATGGAAAACAAGCAGCGGAAAAAATCCAACTGCAGTCTACTAACGGCTTTCAGACCGACTTTCTATCCGACGAGCTAAGCAAACTGGCACAAAAGCAATAGTTCTACCTTGTGTTATTTGACGTCGTACACTTGCTAGCTATGAGGTTGAGTTTATTACGTTCCCGAGGTTATAATGCTTCTTCACCAGCACACGTTTTTGGACGGTTTTCTTCATGTTTTTTTATGCTGTTCATTTTGCGTCCCATTCCTTTTCATTTGATCCATGAGTTCTTTTCCCCTATTTTCACAGTCCTTGCGTCTGGTATTAGATGAGCATGACAATGGTGTTTTGGTGAAAAATGCGATAATCATATGACCACATTACCCGACAGATAGCAACCAACACCTACTTTAGGGTTTTCGGTAAGTTATCTTGTTTACACAAATGCCACGATCAGCCGTTTCCGAACCGCATTTTACATTTCGGCGCATTTAGCATTCATGGTTATAAACCGACAGAATATTCGATAAAATCTGTTTCACTTTTATGGTAAAGTATTTAAGTCAGCAAACCTGAGAATAGTAGTCATGAAATCTAGAAAAATTATCTTGTCAGAATATCAATTTTCCTTTCACTCAATCTGTACCGCAAACAATGGGCAACATATTATTGAAGTGAATGTAAGCTTTAGCTTCGATTTTCTAAACAGGTGGCAATGTGACGCCTGGCTGCAATCAAGAGACACCTTCGATCAGACTGAACAAAACACGATATTTGTCAGGGTACTACAAAACACAGCCTCCGGGACTTTAGTAATTTCCACTCTGAAGATATATTTGGGTTTGTCAGAAACCTCATCCGTCGAAATGCCTCTTCCTATAGTAAGACGTTCATATTTTGATTTTTCAGGTCAATGACCGTGGAACTAAGTAGTCGCGGCATTTTTGAATAAGACGATTAAGAAATAACTGCTGACTTCTACTGACGGTCAAACTGAAAGAGCGCTTCCAACAGCTTTTTACGGCACATCAATTGAGATCAAATAAGGCATCTGAGTTACCTCCTTACAAATTTCAAAAATCCAAGAGACATTGCTCATTTTTCTCAAACTTTCCTGTACCCACAAAATCACACTTCAATTATCTCAAAATTCTCAAACCTACATGAACAGTGAGAATTAGTGAGAAAAATTACGAGGAGATGCGAGTAGCGTAAGGCACGTTTCCATTTTTCCGGTGAGGTTGCACGGTACATAAATGAACAGTTCTCGGAACAATAATTATTTCACATAAGCAATTGTGTACAACATTCTGTTTTCAAGATATTGCTAACTGTTCCGTTTATTCATAGTAAAAACTGCTAGATGCTACCATGTCTCCATTAGGTTTACATGTGGATGCGTATTTGAGATAACTGGAACCCAGGTCTGACAGTCAAGTAGAATTGATTTTCTTGAACTGTTTTGCTATTTTGTGTCTGATGCGTACACGTTCGGCATACGGACACTGTGTAGGATGATCCCCGAGCGTCATGCTGTGTGACTGAACACATCGCATGTGGCACGTTCACATAGTCTAAGAAGAGAGAGAACCGCGTCCAAGCTATCCTGAAGAAGACCCGGTAACGGATGCCGATGTGGCCAAGCAATCGTCGAACCATTTGGTCTAATAAGACACGATTCGCACTGACAGTTGTCGTCACCTAAGCCGAAGTATTGGCCCAGTGAGCCTTCCTTGTAACGCAAGGGAGCATATTTTTCAATCGGAAAGCATATTTCCAGGCGCACATTCTCGACATATAGCCGTCAAGGTTGTTGCTCACAAAGACGGCTGATTCATAGTGTCGACTTGTGGTAAGGGACTCAAAAGCTTTTATACTATAAGATGTCCACTGCCAAATAGCATACAGTTCAATCAGCTCAAACCCAGCTAACAAAAGCAGCAGCAAGTGGGACTAGAGCGCACAATAGTGTAATCAGATGCCGTGGCCATTGGAATATTACCAGAGATGGAAATCACATTGCATCATGGAGATGAGTGGCCCACCATGTCTTATGGTCCGTACGTTTGTCAATTTTAAAAAATACGCACAAACGGCTGGTTCTTGCAGCTGAACATAGAAGAACTTGACCTGCCGTCTAAGTTAGAGTTGAAGCAAGTACGTTGGACATTACCGGTCTTTGTAAACCTTCATAAACAGATTTCCCTCTGGAACCATTTGAACCCCCGAAGGCCCACGTCCTGCTTCCTCACAGCTTGTCCGATAACTTCCACGGTCCGAATCTGTCCGGCTGACTGTTCAATAGTGTCAGCTACGATCCCATAGTAGGAACATGAAAAAGTGCGCAGCGATATCAGACGGTGATAAACCACAGTTGGTTGCTACGTCGTATTCAGCCAGCCTGGAAGCGACAGTCTGCTGGCCAATGCACTCTACAGTTGAACGCATTGACGTCCAACTTGCCTCAGCAAGATAGTCCCGGAGTCTCACCTGGAGCCCAAATGACAACGAGCACCTGTGGTTGACATCACTGGATACAGAAAAAAAAGTTGGAGCTAACGCCATTCCTACAACTAGTGACTGTGATCTTCATATCTGTTTTCCCATCCACCATGACGTCTTTTCTCGCATATTTGTCGTAGTGATCAAGCCAATTAAATGTGATGAAATAACCTGAAAAACATGTCGGATATTTCACGGACGCATGAGGCGAGCTTTGTAATCGTTCACAGGGATGTGAACCGGTCAGTATTGTTTCAGGACGCTCATCCTCAGACAGACGGTCCACGATTAGTTTCGTCCAAGTTCTGATTTATTAGATGGGGGGTTCGAAAGGGTTCGCGGTACTAGTCGAAGCTCCCATTCAGTCGGTCACTAATCCTACGAGCATCGACTGCGACATTCGACTGCGACAGCGTCCGCATCAATGTTTTCTGCCTATTCGCAAAAAATGCCATTTAGAAAACACACCGCAGATCAGAATACTGGTACAAACGGGGACTGAAACCAGTAATCGAGAGCAGCTGTGACAAGATGGAAAGTGGAGCGCATCAATTGGAGAAAAGTTGAATATCACCAAGTACCCACGAATGGCGGCTCTGGCGACAGCACAACGTGATGAAAACCGGTGGCTCGAACGCCCCTAAGTCTGATCAGAAACTGAGGATGGAATCTATACATAACCCAAAGATGAACGGTAGTGGCGAATATCAGTGCACTGCACAAACTGGAAAGTTGACTAATCCTTTTGACATTTGAAGCCGGAAGTATTGTTTAGACGAGTAAAACGCCACGAAAGTAAACAATACGCAGTAGCTAGGACCACGTTCAAAAGCCATGGAAACCAAACCCTGTCTGTACTCTTCTACCATTACAAACATTACTCCCGCATAAACATGTCAGTTTTTTACCCAGATATATTCTTCAAATGATTTGCAAAAACAGAAGATCAGAAGTTGATCAATTGGAAAGTTCCAATTTTTCCAGTGCAGAGTACACTGAAGGAAAATGTGATTAACTGTGTGTATCAATGAATGATTTCGTACTGAGTGTAGCAGCATCTCGAACCACTAAAATGGGTAGACATGAAGCTAATCATTCGATAGTCAGTGCCACTAAGTTCAGCATCGTATACGGAAGCCATCGTTGTCAGTATCGGCAGCGACATACCGACGACTAACAATGATGCTTAACCGACACACAACCACGTGAACTAGAGATAAAAACCGCTCATAAAGATGAAAAAGTGCAGCGACGGGGCTTAGTATATCAGAATGTCATGTTCAAAATCATCTGTCCATGAGTAAAATATTCACAACTTGCAAATAAGTAACCGACTTTCAAGTGAGAGCAAGACAGCACATACAAAACAGCTTCCCTGCCTCGCCTAAGTAACTGCGTTAACTTCACAAATAACTCATAACAGGTACAACTGAACCAGGTTGACCGACACTATCTCCAGTGCCCTTATCCAACGATTCGCGAGTCACAAGTCACGAGAATTACGTCCGGGAAACGAACTCACTCTACGGTGGTTAACCTGCTACGCCCGTTCACCTCGGACCGTATGCTAATCGCCTGGAGCACCGGTAGAGTGCTCGACGTCCGAAGCGAATGGCTAGCGTCGTTAGTACACGGCAGAACGATTACGTGAAAAAACTCATTGAACCGTCTATTAACTTCAACGTCACTTATTTGTAGGCGCAAGGTGAAGCATGTGACTGAACGTAGATACGCACAATTGAGGCCCACTGCCTAGAACGACCACTTTTTACCTAAGTTGAATGAAACGGGTCATGCAGTTGCCTCATACACATGCCCCTAAGCTCCAGAGGAATGATTTTCCGTCGACAGGAATGACCCACATTGGAGATGACCGTCCTAATCTTGGCGATCTGAACCCATTTCCCATAAATCATGTTTCTCAAGTCACAAGGAGATTGGACCATGGTGCGGTGTGACGGATGGTGCCTCTTGAACTATTCGGCCAAACTTGGCAATGTCGCGATCATACAGACGAAGTCGCTCACGCCAGCCTGGCCAACAGATAAAAACTTAAACCACAGGCTCCCGGTCAATTAGGTTGAAAGTTAGAAGGCTGGCTTTTTTTCGGAAAATGTGCTGGTTTTAGCACACTGGATCTACCAGCTGCTTACCTGCTTTGGCTGGGAACCCCAATCGCAGTCCAGTTTGGGCCCGGGCATCCTGGCAGTATCTCCGCCCACATACACACAGGAATACTCACAATACCGTTAGTTTCATATTGCATTGGCTGTCTGGTAGCATGAGTCGTATCGCCCTATTTGACTCCACAACAGATATGACTAATCACAGTACCACAGCTTCAGGCCTTGTTCGTCACTTGCGTAGACCTAGAATTCGAATCAGCACAACTGCTTTCAACCTTCGCACTCCGAAATAGACATGTCGACAAGCCGTTCTCGCACCAACGGTAGACTCGTTAAATTCCGATGTCTGTTGTATTTCAGGGGCTAGGACCTAGGATAGCAGTGAACGAACCAAAATAACAGTATCTGCTCTGACTGCCCCATACTGAGAGTACATTACCGTACACTTCATGGCTACCGCTACCGGTCAGGTTGGAGAAAGTATATTCTCTTGCAAGAGGGCCTCCTCAGAGGTTACAGCCATAATGAGAAACTGACTTCCTGTTAGTCGCAGACTCTGCCATGGTCAATCCTAGACAAAAAAAACTTTAGAAATCTTCCGACTGTTTGTGTACGCTACAGCTGACTGCTGTGACTTTGGTATTGAGGACATCTTTCACTCCGATCCAGAATCTCTCCTCAGGTCCACACATCGCTCTGATGTAAACATTCCGGTCGGAGGTATGAACGCTCAAACCGCTAGCCTTGGTGAGGCCAGTCTCATTTAGATGGCAAGTATGGGATAACATCACATCCATCGAATAATGGCGAGTGATTGTTGCAACTGTGACCTGAACACAACCTACTTATAGCCAGCACTAGTTTTAGACATCGTGTGCGTCACTGTTACACTAGCCGCCTCAAGTTTGGTCAAAGACAGAATACATAGCTATCAGTTAAAGACGGCTAAGCCCTGTTCAATCCTGTCGTTCTTATTCAGCACTTCCTTCGAATGCGTTGTTACGTTAACGCTTCGTCTTGACTTTTCCTAGGCAACGACACCANTGCGACTTGGACGACAAGAGCTGACTGTTGAAAAACCAACTAGAATGCCCCAAAAACATAAGCATCAAACTAGCCTAAAAAGTAGGCTTCCCAGTTCTCAATTCAAAGATCCACATAACTGCTGCACCGAAATATATCAAGCCAGCTGTGAAGCAGGCGCTCTATCACGAGGCACGGTGGTTCACAACCTGAACAAACAGTGAATTTCAGAGCAATCCACTACCGTTGTTAGAGGTTGGACAGAACACACTCCCTGGCAGCTCACATAACAATTCTAAGGGAAATGTCCGTAGGAGGCTGAACCGTAGCCTGATCGCCGATCGTCAGAATCAGTCAATCGAGAAAATTGACAAAATGGAAACCGATTTAGCTACAGGGAACATCGATACACTCCGCAAACATATCCCAACTACTGCTGACACGCGAACATTTCTCGGGTAAAACTATCAGCGAGACAGATGACACATTCAAATATAACAAGTCCAGAGCGTTAGGACGTTAGACAGAACGATTCGAAGGTCAATCTAGCTGAACTCCCGCCTCCACTGTGTTGCCACCACAAACTTGGAATGTAACAACCCCGGTCCGTAAATTTCGAACTACCAACTGAGACTGAGGTCTGCAATTGCATTACGGCTCTCAGACATGAGGGAAAGACGTTAGTAAAAGCCATGACTTGTTCCAATCCATATGGACGAAGAAGACCACCCTTCCGTGACGAGCTCATGCGACAATAGTTCACATATTAATCAGCGGAGTCCGGGGCCCTTGCAAAAACCATCGCCGAATTAGTTTGACTCCAATCATTACTAGCTAGGGTCGCGGCATCCACTACACTTCGTCGGTTCACTTCACCACACCTCGCCAGGCAAACAGTAGACAAAAACAGGCAAGGTTTCGTCCTCAGCGAGGACACGTTGGTTAAACTTATACTCTTCGACAAACTCTACAACAGCGTCATACATACAGCCGGCCAACAATTGCCGTATTTCTCAACTACAAAGGTGCGCTCGATTCACTGGATCCATCCACAGTTTTACAGACGTTTAAACGCAGGGATGAATCGAACAACTACGTGAACACAATGCTAGTGCTTCGTTCCCATACTTCAACTCAGCCTGGGATTTACAGTGACTTTACTGACAAGTTCAGCACATGAAGGGCCGTAAATCAGGGCACCCCACCTCCACCATTTTTGTTTCAACTTATCGCCGACGAAATGATGCAGCACTGTTCGCAGTAATCACAAGATGCCAGCATGGACCCCGTATCCAGCAGAAGACCGACTGACCACCTCCAGTACGCCAGAAACAAGATGTTGTTGTTTGACAAGTTACATGCAGCACAAACAATGCTACAAACCATTTCACACTCTGATCAATACTTCGGAATGCGCCTCGCAGCCACAAAGTGCAAAGTGCTTCTACAAGATTGCCGTGATTACGCACATTCAATTGTCGACAATGAAATTACGGGAGTTGTACATTTGAAAAGCCACACCAGCGGCGACGTGGCTGTAGGAAATGAAACAGAAACGCATACCTCTAAGGGTATGATTGTATTTGCCAATCCAACACACCTCTGGCAACAGAGAGACATCTCTCTGAGGCTTAATGGTCGCGCATACAGGGCAACTGTGAGGGTCATATTACTTCACGTGTGCGAAACCTAGCCACCCAAGGTAGAAAACGCGAACCGTCTTCAAGTACTTGACCATCGACGTCTGCGTTCGGTCGGTCGTACCGGATGGAACCAACGAGTAAGCAGGTTAGGAAGCGGATATGTGATGGTGGTTTTCAAACAAATTCTTCTGTCCAATCCTTACACTTCCACATATATAGATAACTAGGCTATACAACAAGGACGCCAGCTGGTCGTCTGCCACATCATGCACTCTTTGGCGAGGCTGCCGTCGAATGGCGTGGGGTGCTACGTGGACAGATGATGACCTGACGCAGTGAAATGAAGCCGTTCACCAAGAACCTGGTCACTGTAATCAGGACTTGTCTCCCAGGCTAAGGACGCCGTAACTCACTGAGTCGGTGGCTGGAGACTTTAGGTGAGATGACGGCTAATAAACCTTAGTAGCGTGAGTGTTGTCGTTAGTTGGCCGAGTTGACTGTGTCGTAAGAGCAACTAGCGATGTTGGTCAGTGAAATACGTAAGGAAGCCGTCTTGCTGATGATGGTTCACTTTCACTTGCGGTTCGGTTGTTTGTCTGCCAGATGCTGAATCTTTGAGTATACACCCGGTTACTTTTTAGTGGTTAGATCCCCTTTGACCTTTTTTCATGACCAGGGCTTGCTCCATTCCTCGTGACTGAACGGCAACTAAGTAGCAGCTGGAACCGTTGACGCATTGCTGTCGATGTTCACTGTGATAGTGTTGATGGTAACATCAGATTTACCTTATAACTGGGGTCTCGGAAAGGTGCATTGTATTGTGGAACTTCAAAGTGAGGACCGCACTACAAAAATGGAAAGTTATTCAAATAAAGCTGGTCGAGGGTTTGGGTAGATAAATGCTGTTCCCTGTTGTACGACCCGTGTAACTAGTGTTAGCCACAATTCCGATCCAGTACAATCCAGGGTGTTCGTTTACCGTCGCGCGGACTTATTGAAATCACCATGAGACCCATAAGCAATAGCCAGTGGAAGTGTTCTAGTGACACCACTAAACCGTGTTAAATTGCACAGAATGCGCTTACAATACAAACAAATGGCAATGAAACCGCCAATCTGATTTGGAAGACAACGGGTGGCCGTAAGATGAGAGAAATTATAAGCCGTGATGTCACCTTGTACGGAGATCCCAGGTCGTTAGGTTACCAGCGCATAGGAAAACAGTGCGAGAAGGAGTATCAGCCTGATGGAAACAGACAGACATGATGGAAAAACTGTATAGCTTCATCGGTTAAAACTAGGCTTTTTGCCAGATTTCTTAAAAGTATGCACAGAGCTGTGGGATCGTAGCGTGGACACAGGTGCTGCATGCATACTTATTCAGAGATCCAGCATGACTAAGACGCAGGAGGCTTAAGCCATAATTTTTCTTTCACGCTAAGTTACAAAAAAGTTTACGAACTCGATCAGTAGGCTGTGCACAATCGCTGTGAATTCGTCCGCATGGAGATGCAGTTGAGGATGGGAAAGACAGACATACAAAGTGCAATCGTCGTGGTAAAAAAAATGCGGTACGTTAGAAACTTTGTGCCTGAGTATCCAACTGGAGGTATCGTAACAACCCTCATATCTAGCAAGCAGGGATTGTGCACAACTTGACTATGCAAAAAAAGCGAGGGGTTTGACATAAATCTGCTCCACTTTACAATGCGGATGAGCCACTGAAACGAAGATAAACCATCATACAAAAACACATCCGCTCACTGGCTGCGATTACACCAGTCAGACTTACCGGAGACACCGGGAACTGCATGGTTGATTGTCCTTCTGTGACTGTGTTGACACCAGATATATTGGTGGCGGATGAAACAGAGAAACTAGACAGGGAGGTTGGGGTAACGTGACGCTCTGTTCGAGGCGATGATGACAATTGGGTCGACACACAGCCGTGGCAACAAGGACGGTCCGCGATGTGGATGCGATCCGGACTGCAGGTGGCCATGACCAGCTGGCCCTTTGAAGACGATTTGAGCGAGGATGCGGAGAGCTCTCGGGAGACGCTGCAAACGGTAACTGGGCGGGGTTCAAACGATTCTGTGTTGCAGCTGAACGCGTTAATGCCAAGATGCTTATTCAAACTCGATGTCAATGCTGATGATGACGACGACTGAGGGGTGGAGGCTGAAGATCGCGGAGGAGGACTTTCTTGTACAGAAGCGGGAGCCCAGTGTGTAGTCTTGGGCGACCGAATGTGCGATTCAGACAAATCGGTAAGTACACCACTTTCACAAACCATGTCGCTTTCCAAATGCGGAACAATCAAATGTACCGGTGAGGAACACAAAACGTTCGAACAGCTGGTATTGTTAGAATGGAACAGTGGCACGTTGGTCACTGGATGTAACGGGTCGAATGTGTTTGCCGGGCCTGGCAGAGTTGGACAAACGCTGGTCAAACGTTGTTGCATAGCATCCAAACTTCGTACATCACAGGCAAGCTGACTCGGCTGAAGCCGGCGGAAAGACTGAGGTATGATGTTGGAGTCATTACAGAAGCTTAAAGGTTTATCCGGCAGGGTTTCAAAAGAGGATTGTTTGGAAAACGCGTTATAAAACTTGCAAGCCGTGAGGTCAGTGGAGACAATGGGCTGGAACACACCATCCTTAGGAGAACCAGTGTTGTTTAAAAAGCCTGGATAGAATACCACTGGATTAGATTCGCTGGAATCACCTAAATGAAAAGATTGATGAGGGGCATATTCAGTTTAACTGGAAACAGAGGTCGCTACTGTTTTTTAAAATGTTCAGCCAAGTTGTTCAATTGGATTTAAGAGTGCGACTCGTTGACACACATTAGCCACATATGGACTGACTACCGTTAGGCTGCCAAAGCCAAGAGAACAGGAGACGCTGACACGAAACCCTAACACGGCTTTTATATGCTACCGTCCTCAAAATCATCAACGACCACAAGAAAGTCAGAGGTAGATGCTTATATTAATCAGTCATACAACAATGGTTGGACAACCCTGAGTTAGATGAGCAAGGAAAGAAGAAGCTGAAGCTGTGTAAACTCCCAACCCGCAACATAATATGCACACACCGCAAACACAACCATGTCGTGAAGTCAGGACGTCAACTGCCCCGCAGCTCATTTACGATATGAAACTAAGGTTTTTGAACAGCCTTATACAATCGGTCAATAGTGCACGAACCCGATAGTAACTCAAGATACCATACACCATTGTCTCTTTCCACTGGGTAAAAACGCTTTCGCCACAATTGAACGACGAGGAATACCACCCCGAATACAAGCAAAGTACACATAACTTAAGCTCCTGAGTGAGACAGGATGTGGCACTAACTATTGAATGGCAATGGACGGAAAGCAGGATAACGGGAAACAACAAGCATACATATGCAGACACGCTAATGATTGTGATGTACGGTCATGTCTCAAAATCACTTCTAACCAGCGATGCGGATAGCCGGATCACTTTCAATATAGCAGGCAGCACTTTCGAACCTTGTTAAGCGAAACAGCTAGAGTGGCCTTACCAGGTGAATGTACAACCGCCTGCCCCCATCCATAAACACGTCTAACAATTTGTAGCTGTGTTGAACAATATGTGATGAGGCACAAGTTCTACCGATATACGGCGAAAGTGACCTATCTACGTGAGCAGTGCAATCTTATTACTGCGATTACTAATCAGAAAGGTGAATCTTTTCCAAATACCCATGGACGAGCAATAACGGTGATTATACAGCTAACCCATTTAACAAAGAGTAATTAGCATAGACGACCACAGAAAACCGAGAGCTCATATGCATCTCCAGTGGCAATGGGTCAGGTCAGTAAATCGCAGAGCAGAAAATAAGCGCACTGAACGCTAGAATAACGAAGCAGGTTTTTCAACAACTTTTAAACTTGTGGGCAGTGGCGTTTCAGGTTTTAGTGGCTTCCATTAATATGGTGCGTTCTACGGAGCCCTTAAATTTGGTGGAAGAAGATACCAATGCCCTCCAAACATGCTTCCTGCTTTCAACCATTTACAACGGCCTTGAGCCTGGTCAATATGTATCGCGCCTCGGGCCACTGATCCGTAGAACAACCGAAGTAACTTTCCTGTTACCATTTCCGCAGTGTCTAGTCGAGATCATCGTTAACAGGGCTACGAAAAAGTGAAGCTGACAATGAACAACAGACAAGTCCTATATGGTGGACAGAACAACGCCAGCAGAGACCACAAGCAAATGAGCACGGAACGTTTTTACTGGCGGTATCTGTAGACCAAGTGTGCAATTACGGTGATACTCAATTGGTGCACAAGTGTATCATTCAGCAGGAAGCTCCTACAACAGTGATCAGTAGGAAGCCTCTGTACAGGATCACTTCAATCAACACAGTAAACAGCATTAAGGAACTGTGGTCTTACCAACTTACAGTATGTGAGCTAAAAGCCTAAAGGAAAGCAGAACACGTGCTGATAGAGCTGTAGTGACCTAGAGATAACCCCGGTCTGCCTGCTGTACGGTAATGTAAAATTCTTCCCGAAGTTCTCGTTGACATGGCGCACATGATCGTAGAGATCTATGCCTACCGTCCGCTTGCTGCATGTGATCGCGTTCGTTTGTTTGCATGCTTGTCGGCCTATGCGCGCCAATGGCGCCATACACACTTCCGGTTTGCTCGCGCGCTCGGCAGTCAGATACTGAACTCCCCTAGCTACCTCTGCATGTCGGTGGTGTTTAGTGTATCTCAAGACTTACCGTAATTATCGTATAATATACGTTTAGTCTCCCCTAGTTATTCCCGTTCTTACTTCGCGTCCGGTATTCGTTGCGTAAACCTTGGAAAGCGTTAACTTAGTGCACTAAAGGGGAACGATTTAAAATGTCTCCAGAGAGTGTGCAGAAATGAGAAAGAATAGAGCAAAAATAAAATCACCCTGTTTTTGACGCTTGCAGACCGTTTGCTGATGAGTGTACATTTGGAACCAATCCGAATTTTCACAGGACCGAAGACCTACGGTTGACTTTAGCACAACCGGAGGTGTTTGTCGATGGTAAATTTGGGCAAGACCACTCAGTCGGACTTTTGTGCAGTGCAAGTAAGTCCCGGCACGCTGTTTTAAAGCTGTGCCTATGATCTGAGGAAATCAATTCCATTTAACAAGAAAAGCTGATTCAGAAGGAGAAAAAGCAACAGACACACGTTCACTGGTAAGAGGAGTGTCTGAAAATGTCTATATTTACCTACAGGAGTACATACAGGTTTCACATATCGATTACGTCGTATGAACAGTCGACGCCGCTGAAAAACAGGTACACAGCGATAACCGATAGCCATGGTATAAGGTTTAGGATTAACGTTGATAAGTCGGCGAAATATGTCAACGGAATAATCCCGTGCCTTGAAAAGCATAAGAGACATTCGAGCGGGGAGTGATCACTGCTCGACGACTTTGCTATTCGACACAGCCAGGAAGTACTGAACGAGGAAATGACATCATCCATGACAACTTCGCACTTCATATTTTCAAGTGTGACGTTTAACTTAGGAGTAACAAAGCGGTTGTTGAAATCACGGACAGAAAAACTTTACATGTCGCAATCATCTGTGAAAAATGTGCTACGTATATCGTTTATAATTGGCTCCCAAGAAGAGAACTTTCAAAGATGTCAACAGCATGTACTGTGATACAGATTGTCTGGTTTCCTCGACTTCCTCCATCTTGAATATATATATATATATGCGTTAGATTGCTGAGAATATCTGTAGCCCAGGTAATATAATTAGGTGCAAAAGGCGAACACCGAATGATGGGTACTTATTATGACGTTTCAAATCCACACTAGAAACTATCATGTAGATTCTAGTCTAGATATGAAACGGCACAACAAATATCCATCACTCGGTGCTCGCCTTTTAAACTTAATCATATACGTGTATATGTAGAACATTCGAATCATGTCACTGAATCGTATTTTATATATATATATATATATATATATATATATACAAAAGCAACCACAGATAACATGAACAACCGAGTGTAAACAGTCATTAGGTTCAAAAGGCCGTGACCACTGGTTGAACATAACAGTGTTAATCCTCTGGTGCTTGATACGACAATAAAACTGTTACTAATACATCCGCTACCAGATCGGAAACCTGTGTGCTCATATATTGTTATCGCTGCGCTCGAGTAGTCACTACAGAGGCACATAAGTACCCTGAAGAACACAGCACGTAAACACACTAACTAGTTACAAGCATCAGATGTTACTACCACAACACAAACAAGGGCAGTGATTGTGGTTGTCAAATGATGTGTCGGTACCTTTGTAGAGATAGGAGTGACTGCGTATAACCACCAGTTATGAGTTATTAAGTCGCCCATACAGAACGTAGTGGTATGTGCAGGTGATGTCCTCTCACCACCATTTTTTAAAAGAGCTGGATAAGAACACCAAGATCTAAGGTCTGCAACTAAAGCCCCAAATCAACTTCAGCTGTTGGTGGATGACGATTGAACGTGATAGATATACAACTATCCCCTTCATCCAGAGCTGAAATAATCTTCGGCTGGGGGTAATCCGAAAGGTAGGTATGAAACCTCTATTACCCGCAGAAGCACTTACAGAGCTGCAGAGATTCAATGAAGTAAGCTTTATTCTACCTCTTATTCACTTCTGAACTTAGGTTATTTTATGATTGTATGATGGCTGAAAACCTACAATAATCCCAAGCTTTAAAACGAATGCGCCAATCTGTCACACAAACTTGACAGAATTTGTAAGACAAATTTGGCTATAAATCCCTTAAGGCCCGTCTGGATCACAAATGGCAACAACGAAAAAGATCTGACCAGGTGAGTCAATGAAAATAGCACTGGATTCTGAAGCCTGGGATGTAAAGCTGAAACCGAGCAACATAGAAGGCTTGCTTAAACTGGCTAAAACAGATTAAGGCGAGTATGCAATGGTGTAGTTCTGAGGAGAAACTTCACAATGGCGAGAAAATTCAATTTTCTACATTTACCGTGACAGTACCTTTAGCATCAGGTGGATGGCTCAAATTAACAGTACCCAATCTTACCTGGTACAGGTCGAACATCAGCAATTCTGACGTCTGAGCGAAGCGGTGAGAATGGTCGTAAATAATCGGATTGCAGTGCATTACGAGGCACCACAGATTGGATAAATCTCTCATTTGTCGTGGTTGGTTGTTTCGAAGAAATACATCTGCTTGGAGAATTTCGATGAGATGTGTCTAAAAACACGTTCATGTAACCACGAAGCGTTTCAGAGTAGACCAAGTTTCTGAAAAAGTTCAAGAGAGCAGGAATGAAGTGGTGTTCAGAGTGTTATTTTATTCAATACGCGGAAGCGACTGAAACACTTTACCGCAACTATAAGCAGTGAAGACGCATATGAACACAAAAGAAAACCCAATGAAGGCAGCCTCTCCGTCGCCTGTAAGCAAATTCCTCCAGACCAGCAGTCAATCAGTGCCTAGGGAGACAGAGAGAAAAACAAAATAACATGCGGAAATGATGGTGACAACAAGTACTGCTAGCCTGCTGGAACAATGACAAAAACAGCACGATCCAGACTACCTTGACTTGAGTGAACGAAGAAGGATCCTAGTCATATAACCCATCAACCCTGTCACGTGATCCGATAATGAAAAACGATGTCCCCATTCAGACTATCCCTACCTGATAAAGCCAGACAAGAACGAAGCCGGTCGTGGAGTGACGGACTGAGAGTGAACATCACGAAGCATTACAAACGCAAGCCCATGTGGCCGTAGCCAGTGCAACCTGGCAATCCAAAGTGTCCATTCCCACTAACGGGGTGAAGACGGGCCAATACAAAAAAACGACCAACTTTCACAAGGTATGGCGCCATCCTGAATTGTTCAGCTACCTTGAAGTGGTGGTCGGGCTTGTGTACTGTTTTGATCCGG
>QNGE01003741.1:63395-76472 GCA_008508345.1 Paragonimus westermani | reverse complement strand
TACAAAATCAAAATCATAGAAAATGTACAGATGATTGCGACTGTCAAAATATCATTTATTATAGTCGCTACAATTGTTACTGGATTCTCAACTACTCAGTAAACCGTTGGATTAGTAATTTATCCTGTTCTGCTAAATTACTATTTTACTCTGTTGTTGGTACTTTCGGTAACCCCCAAGGGCGGTGCTACACCCCGTTTTCAGTGGCTGCCTTTCAGGTCAATTGCCTTTCAGGTCAACAGAAAACCGCCGGACATCAAAACTAAAAAACTGACTGGATCCGGGTAGATTGGACTCCCAGCCTCAAACCCGTGTACGAATCGCTGAGTTTGACTCCTTGATTGTGGCCGATTTATTCAGGGAGTACTACTCGGTAGTCCATAACGTCGCATCACCTAGTTGGCATCCTCTCCCACCGCCTCATAACTTCCGACAACCACTCGTTACCGTTGAGTTCTCTGTGCTGGATGTGGGTGACCTTTTGTTTTATGTTAATTCATACATTGCAATGGGTCCAGACAAAATACATCCCAGAATTCTCAAGGAAGCAGCTGCCATTCCGGCAGAACCCCTTTATAAGCTGTCTAAACGGACGTTCCAGACGGGCACTCTCCCTGGTGCGTGAAAAGAAGCGACGATCACACCCATACTTGAAGTAGGCGACCGCCAGTGTCCGGCTAGCTTTTGGTAAATCAGCCTCACTAGCATTCCGTAAAAGACAGTGAAGTGTTTATTAAAGTGTGCCATCCTCAACCGCTTCTTGTCGAACCATCTTTTCCTTTCTACCCAACGGCTCCCTTCCTAACCGGCTATGCATAACAAACACTTATTTTCATGGATAGTCTGACGGACGCCAAAGACAATGTTTCCATCTCAGATGCTATCTTCTTTGATTTGTCCAAGGCTTTTGATCGTCTCCCAAAGGCCCCCTCGAAACAAACTGGACGCCAATGGTATTTAAGGGGTGGGATTCTTCGCTGGATTTCCCTCTTTCTTTACAATAGAGCTTTTAAAGTTAAAACCGGACGAGACCTTTCCTCTCCTTCATTTCTGCTTGAGTTCCCCAATGATCGATGCTAGGTCTTCTGTTATTCTTCACTTACATCAACATCCTTTCGGACAATCTTTTCAGTGACGCCCCCCCTATACACCGACAACCTAAACATCTGGAATGTCACTGATCCCAGTGCATTACAGGTTGATCTTGATGCGATTAAGCGCTGGTCGGACGATTTGAGTCCTCCGCTAGATGACAATATGTGTTCTCACATGTCACTTGGTGGAGATTCTGACAATGCCTTCGTGATTTACAGTGCGTTCAGCACAGTAGGTACCACGAAAATCGATCTGAAGGAAGATCTGGACATATGGCTGTCGTTTAATTTATCGTTGGTTAGAAACGCTACCTGAGATGGCGGTTTACCGTAGTCAATGGCGTAACTGCACTCATACCATTCCTAGTACTTCCGCCTTGTCTTTTTATTATAAATTTTCAACCTTCTTGGTAACGTCTTTTAGGATATTTCACTTCGTTGTTGAGGTAAGCGGCGGCTCGAGCCACAGTGCTTTCTGGTCGGGCTCAAGCTTGTACCGATGATTATTATTATTAATCTGTTTTCTTGTGTCCTCAACGGTGGTCTTGTTATTTTCCCCTGCATGACAGTAGTACCGCGCAACCATTGTCATTGTTTATCGACAGTTCAACGAATGTGTCATTCTGGTCTACCTCTAATCATGTGTATCTTTTTTAGTCACCTACAAATTGCACTTCATCGTGTACCACGCTGATCGGTCTGCGCGTATGCTGGATTAGGGTGGATGTAAGTATATACCCTGTTGTTAAGGAAGAGCTGAAGTCAAGACTACCCAACACGTCAATATCTTGGTTGTAAAACACGATGCGCATCTCTGACTAGACAGGTTTTCACGAGTGGCGGTCGTTCTGTGAAGTTATTTTGTTTCTGTTTTCCACTTTCGGTGTTTTTAAATACACCTGACTCCATTTTTCTATCATTTATTGCGATGTCGAGAGGAGTTTTGTTGATAGGTAAATGTTGTTGATTGTCGCTTTGTGCTCACTTTTGCTCAACGAATGTATGTAAAAATTGATTTGTCGAGTTTGTGTAAATGCTATGCTTCTCGACTAACTTCCCCTTTTGATTTTTTTTACACCAGCTGAGTGTTCACCAAGGTTCTGTCCACAATGGTCCTGTGTTCCAGTTGCAGCATCTCACTTGATCCGGACGAGCGTGTTTTACACGTTAAAAGTGAATGGCATGTCTATAATTTAAAGCGCGTTGTTGCCAACCTTCCACCAATATCTGAAGAACTCTTCAATCAAAAGAAACAGTTTTTTTCTGAACCGATTACTAAAATAGAAAAGGTAGGTGTACTGGGTTGTTTTATGGACTACTCTAGAAAAGTTACTGCGAGGCGTGCAAGTCATCCTTTATAAATAGTCGTTCATATGAAGCTCATCTGAAGTCTAAGAAGCACATTCTCAATGCGCATTCCGGGAAAAAGTGAGTTGTATCATACCGATTGCTTTCATTCGTCACTTGTTCGTCTTGATTGCGTGTGCTGCTTTAGTTTTCAAAACCACTAGAACGACTTAATACCGTCTTCCAAGTGCCGCTATCTTTCATACTGGGAACAGATTTTCACCACACTTTTCCGTGTGTGTACTTGATCAATCATGGCATCTACTCCCGCCATCAGTTGTTCATGGTAATAATTAGCTATCAACTTTACATCCTTCCGAATAGGTTTGTGATTATGTTGGAAAACCTGAAGGGTTCTTTTGTTTCTCAAGGGCATAGTGTTCGGACGAAACATTCCGTGTCGCCCCCAACCAAATCAGGCTGGAGTGGTCAGCGCAACAGTACGAGGGTCAGTTTCACTTAAAGACAGAACGGATGGGTTGAGGGTAGACCCGAAGATCGTTGTCACGGTAGATTGTTAGCATAGGCCGTGCTTTTTGCATACATAACTTCACTGATATTCAAGGGTTCACAGCGGGGTGGGGGGTTACGTGAAAGTGGTCGATCGGATCAGTGTTGTGATCCGCTACTGGGATATTTCGCAAAAAGTATACTGTAGGCCGTTCTTGATGGCAACTGAACTGTTCTTTCTCCGTGATACACAGATGTGACAGTCTTTCTGGTCTGTGCCAGTAGATTGGCTTAGGTGCTAGGCCTGATTACTCACAGACGGCCGGTTACCGAGATCCATTCTAAGGAGCTCTTACTAGCCTTAATGCTCAGTCCGATCCTCAATCCAGCCTGTCCACGAGACTTGACTTTTTAGTGCTCGTCGCACTAAGTCGCGTTTTCCCCAGGCACGCAATTATCAGATGCGAAGAGCAAAAGGCCGTTGAAGAGAGAGACTAAATCTTTATTCGACGAAATGTACAGGTGGTCTCTGATAGCGCTATAAAAGGCACCGACACGCGAACTAGCTAGAGAGACTAGAGGCCGGCCGTCGACGAGCGAGTAAACCGGAAGAATGTGACACGTGTGTCCTTCGGGTTCGTGCCACAGTCACATGACATGCAGACAAACAATCGGACAGCATACATCATGCGAGCTTTCTTAATAGCCTAGGTACAATATGCAATTATGAGTTTTGGAACTATTTTACACACCATACCGCAGGCAGGCCAGTGAAATCTCCAGGCTGTTACAACTTATTCGTCAACAGAGATCTTGAGAAAGAATCGTGTTTGGGGACGAGCTCAACTAACTGGGCACCGTGGTCCTAAGTGTGTTTCGAAACACAACATACACCCAGGTCAAAACTTAAAAGGTGCTAGTGTTTGCCAACTACCATGGCTCGAAAAAATGGCAAGCGGAAGAGAGGAAATAATCAGTAGGCTGGTTTTTTAGAACAACGATAACTTCTGATCATTCTGGTCATTTGGACCGTGACTCAAAAGACATCATTGGGAGGCTGCTGGGAGCTGTTTTGCGTCGAATGTCCGGCTCACTTGGCCTTTAGGTAATACAGTGCAGCGTGTGTGGCACTGGTGTGTGCCCGGTTGCTGTTGCGTACAGGAGCTACGTTCAAGGTTGTGTTAGGCTTCTGGGAATTAAGACTTTAGATGCGATTGTCTCTACAGTTCTGTGCTCCTATGAAACTTTCACTTATTGCGATGCCAGAGGTATTATACAGAATTAAGGTCAGATGATGGAACAAGTGTGCTACTGTCGTTGATGTGATGATGGTGATGGAACAAGTGAAGGTGATTGGTCAATATTTTGAGGTGGGTCAATATTGTTTTAAAATGTTTGGCCACCAGTTGGCCAATTTAGTGAATAATTATTCCCGCAGCTCAAATCGTTGGCGATCATGAAAGTCCAACTCATTTCTCCCTGTCAACTGAATACTTACACGTGGACTGGGTCTCTATCACGTAGTATTATTTAACTACCTTCACCAAATTTGACTCGCTCGTCCTAATATTCACACAAGCGTGCATTTTCATTCAGCTTCCCGAATGGTAGTCACGACTAATCAGGTCGTTTTGCATGCTCCATTTGACAACCAGCCTCTGTCAGTCAGCATAGTGAGCTTGATGGAATTGTTTCGAATCATATAAATTACTGTCATCTGTATGGTTCAATGGTTAACAGTGGTTGGTAGGGCGACCCATATTCATCAGAAGTCATGTAGTCTATGTAGATAGTAGCACCGTCGACTGATGAATGTTCATCGCATACACCCATGTATAGCATGTTTTTATGAATATAACACGCTTTGTTGGCAGGACGATTTGTGCGGACTGAACACGGCAAACTGCCTTGTCCACGTTGTCGAACAGTTTACAATCTCTACGTAATTCTTTGCGTCCTTGAAGACTGATCAAATCAACTAGCTTATTCTCCATCTCATGGTTGTATGGCAACTAAGCATCAGTGTGAACTACTGATGCATGGCCATCCATGATGATGATGTTGGTGAATCATCACATCCTCTTCACTGCTTGGTAAAAACGCAAACGTCAATGGTCGAGTGTTTGAAAGTGGTTTTCCTGCCCCATTCCAAGTGGCTTTAAAATAGCGTCACTTCGTCGTCGCTTGGTATACACGCCTCATGCCTCAGACGTTGTATATACCGACGAAGATCACTGGACTTTGAGCTACAAGCTCAGGTTTCATCAAGTATACTGCTGCTGATACAACCTCCTGCGTCCAAGAAGCAGCGGGTTGAATCTATTTGCATACGCCATCCGATTACCCCTATTAACGAAAACGATAAGGAAATGGCAAGCAACTATATGGTCGGCAGCCCTTCGAATTTGTGCATCTAAATAGTGTTAAGTATTGTGCGGTGTGCCTAACCAGTCAGTTTAGCATGCGATCGCGTTGATTGCGGAGCCAACGGATCTTGGATTTTTGGCTCCAATCTTGTAGGTACGCAGTAGCAACTTTGTGCGAAAATTAGCCAGCAGTCATATGTACATGGTTTTGCTTAAAGACACATTTCACTCGACTATCTCCTATGTGATTTATATTCATCAGTGCCACGAATTGCTCACAAGTATTTGCTGTTCGCATCACGTGCTTGTGACGCTCAGGTTAATTTCGTCCGTATAATTAGCTGAATGGTAATGGCGCTGACTACCACAAATACGGTTGTGGATTCAAACCTTGGTTACCTGAACCCCGCTGTTAACGTCTGAGCAGCCCGACACTCCCTCACTTGTATGACTCAGTGTTTTTCATGCCGAAGGCATCTAGTGAAAATTACTGATCCTGTTTACAATACAAAATAATATGTTCTCGGATTATGATATTTAGTTTTCGTTGCATTCTTCAGTTAAGCATTAGTGTTAACCACTGATGTATTGCTGTCTATGATGATGATGATGATGATTCTTCATTGTAATTATATCAGGGAGTCAACCTCTGCATCGGAAGCTGCCAACATACCCAACTCATCCAAACATTCAATCTTAGAGACTTCTGATGAAATGAACAAAGCTCCCCAGTCATTACCTCTTGGTTCTTGTATATTTTGCGATCGACGATTGTCAACGTGTCCCTCAGAATTGCGCACAGAAGAACAAAAACAGCTCTTAGCCAAGCGTGTCTTAGCTCACATGTTGGATGTGCACGGTTTTGTTCTACCCTATGAACACAAACTTGTGGATGCAGCTGGCTTGCTAATCGAACTCGGACGCGTTGTTGGTGAGGAGCGAGCCTGTTTGGCTTGTGGTCGCCAATTTTATGGGCGCAAATTCCAGTCTACTGCCAATCACCTACACTCTGATAGCCGAGTAGCACTAAACGCGGTTCGTAGCCATATGCTGAGTAAGCCAGGCCATATGCGATTATGGTGCGGTGAAGAAGATCCGATCCAAGTGGCACTGAAGATCGCCCAGCACGAGGAAGAACACTCGGACAGTCAGACTCCACCTGCTGTGGCTCTGGCCGGTGGTGAACTGTTTAGCCGGTTTTACGACAAGTCAATCGTAAGCCCATCTTTCATCCTGGTAAGTACTACGTCTTACCGCGCTTCATTCACGCTCACGCGGAGCCTTCGCGGTGGTGCCTGTGAACCCGTTTTTCATGCAATTCGCCCACTTACTTGCTGTCGCCTTTGTTGGTTACGACATTACCGATAAAGTTTTATAGTGGTAGTCCAAACACTAATCCCCTGCATCATAAAGTTACAGGAAGGTACGTGAGTGCAACAGCTAAGAAACTCATGCGTCTTTGGAACATTTGATCACTGGTCGTGAGTTTGATTTCTTTGTGTTGATGAGACCCACGTAGGCTGCAACTGTTGCTCACTACCACACTAGCGATCACCAGAGACAACTTACTGCAACTGTGATTGCTCTTATGCGTTTTCCAAATCGCCACAAATTAGGACGATTTTGCGCGAGTTTAAATGGGAACACAGCCGCTTTGTCCAGCAGCTGCCTTTTCGATACCTTACTTCCACTTGCTCGTTTGTTCGTGTGCAATGTGCAGGCCCTTTGATGTCAAGTGCTTAACTTTGAGCATAGTTGTTTTTACCAATTAGGCCATCTCCTTCTTCTCCTAGTTAAAGCTGGTCATTTCCTGTATGGTTGTATGGCAATCAGGTACCAGCACGAGCCGCCGATGTATTGTCCTTGATGATGGTGCTGATGATGTATCCAGTAGACACATCGGTTTGAATATCGGAACATAGAATGTGTAGTGTACTGTCTGGATGCAGTTTGATAAATCTTTGTCAGAAAGTATGAATCTTGAAATTGCGCCTCAAGAACGACTTGAACTAAGAGTTGTTAAGAGCCATTGCAAAATCCAGCCAATAAACGGCTATCCGTGCTCTTGCAGCCGATATGGGAGTCAACACTGCGAAACCCAAACAGTAGTGCATCCTCCGACACTATTACGTCACCTTTTTGTACTGGTGCCATGATTTACAAAACAACGATTGCTCAAATATAAAGAGGAGTGGCTTTCAGGTCATAGGTGAGATCACAGTGCCCACATGTTAATAAATAGTCGAGTTACAAGTCACTGTGTGCAAAGCAGTTTCCTTGCTAATTTCGCTGTTTGGCTCCGTTACATGCCTGTATAAGTTGAGGACTAAATGTCCGTCTAGCTGGTTGCGGACACTCTTCCAGCCAGTTGCAAATCTGCATCCCATTTGTTTAGTTGCTTCTCACGTTTTTTATTTAACCCATTATTTCATGGACCATTTCAAAGACCCATGGCACATCGAGCTATCGTACCCACTTACGCTAAAAAAAGCTGGAAGTGCTAATGGGCAGCAAACCGTACCTTTAGTTGGTTCCTAGTAAGTAAACTGAACCGTTTTGCAAACGACCTCTAATCAAAATACAGTTGTCGATTCTTTCTATAAACTTACACCAGAGTGGCGTTTATTATAAGTCTTCACATCAATCCCCACTGCCCGTAGTATACATTAATCGGAAATTAATCATCTAAGAGTTTTGTCCCTTTTTTGGATGTCCCCCATAAACATTCCCATTGAGTTCACTAAGTTCTTGTCGGGTCGATTGTAGTTATTGCAGCTTGACAGTGCCCACATGTTACTCAGTGTCACACATAATACCAAGTTGGAAACTTGACTGGCCCGTAGGAGAATAGTGTCATATTTAATCCAGTGTGTTGCCGTATTTAAAGGTGAACTGTGTTACTGTTATTTGTTATGTGACTTGTTAATGTGACTTCGATTAGAACACTCTTGATGAAGGCCACCGGAGGTGGTTGAAACATAGAGTATCATAACTTGCTCGTAACGTCGTGTTATTCTCAATCCATTTATCAATGAACTGTGCTATTGTTACCCGTAACTTCCATTGAGCCACATTCTTCTTTGAGTGGTAGTTTCTCGGGGGCGATGGATTTTGTGATAATGCAGCTTGTGTTTCTTTTTGTTTGCTTGTCCCTGGAATGCCTCTTTGCATGGATAATTAGTCCCAGCTTCCCGTTTTACAAAACCCCTTCCTGGATGTCTTCCATTGTAGCCGAATACGGACAACGATGTTTACGAGGTTCGTCTCCCGTCGGGCGCGATACTCGGCCATCGTAATATGGCAAGTGTCTATCGACAACATCTCAGCGCCACTCCCCTTGGGATTACTCAATCTGTTCATCGTACACTCCTCGTTTCTGCCGAGGGACGCAGACAGCCGACGTCTAATGTGCTCATGACATCACACACTGGACCTCCGTCAAAATCACCAACCATGTCTGTTTCAGCTCAAACGCGCACTACTGATCGACATTACCATGAATCCAAGCGATTCTGGGAGTTATCAACAGGAGTGCAGGGGAATCTGGTCTACCGCTCGCGGCTTCGAAGACAGTACTGAACCAGGCTTTTTTATAATGAGAATCAACAATATTCTGGTTACATCCATGGTCTTTCGCTCATACATTTACCCTAATTGTTGAATCAGACTTCTGAGAGCTCCTGCGTGACCTTGCGTAATTGCGTGCAAGTACTCTGTGGTGTTATATGTTGATACCTAACGCCTAGTTACATCGTTAGATTAAGTGGTCGGTGTAGGGGTTCTATAAATCCTTGATTTTTGGGTAAAACTTCAGTATTTTCGTGTGCTCATTCTACGGACAGAGAATGAGTAATTCGTGATCGACTGTCTTCATTTTCCCCTTTAAGCAGCGATCGTCAGGGCTTTTGATCTCGTTGTTGCTCTACTTTTTATGGATACCGTTTCAACGAGTGCTGAGATGGGATTTATTGCCTGTGGCCGGCTGTATTACATTTTGCACACCAACGTCTGCTTTACTCATTTTTTTAGTTGCTCGTCAGAAACGGTCCAGTGAACTAAAACGATCGCCAGTAATGTTTCGTTAGCTGCGGTGTTGTTAAATTGAGGCTCGGCACGATATTTCGACGTGGGCTTGCGCAGCATCCGATCACGTGGTGCACCGCAGTGTTCCAACAATAATGGGTACAGTGACTCGGCTGCCAGCATTCAGGATGTCCCGTAGGAAACGGGAGTGTCTGCACATCGGTATATTTCCAGTAAGTAACTTTAGAGTATTCACCGAGCTCAGCGAAGTGATGGACATTGTGTCATGTTGCTTTCGAATATTAATTCGAGGGATTTGTGAACCACGTCCTTGCAAGCTGTCCGTCATGTTTCCGTATTTGTTTTTTGTTGGTCGTGTGCATTCGGATCTTGCTGAGCTATTCAGGATCGTTCTTTCTGATCTGCAGATCAAATGAAATGATTTGAATTTGTTAGACAAACTCTCGGTTCTTTGCATCCTCGTGATTAGGTCGATCTCGAAACCTGATCGTTGACAATTTCACTTGCCTGGATGGCGTAATCCTGTTGGCCCGCAACGTCGCTGCAAGATTGAAAACAAACCTGATTGTTCCTTTTCTTCAAAAAAATGGGTGCACCGTTCACTCTGCTGTATCACCCGGGAATGATCTGTTCACTCTTGCTCATCAATTAGCATACTGGAAGTTAGAATACATCCATTTTAACACAGTAGTAAGACGAGAGACACTGGTAAATGCTAGCATTCCATATTGTCTCTTCAATCTCAGATAACAGTGACGAGGACGCTGGCTATTCAGCTGCATCCCGAACAAATTGGCGTTAAAGATACGGGCCGATATGTTACGGGATAATGTGCAGTGGCAAGAACACAACAAGCTTTCTGTGACCGACGTCGTAGATGTAGCACACCTTTGCACGGAAACGTGCTTACAATTTGAAGACAGTATACCAACAACAAGGAGCGCCAATGGGATCACTGCTGTCAGGACCGCTTGCTGCGGCCGTTATGCAATTCTTTGAAAATTGTGGCTGGTTTGCGTGGATACGTGGTAAACATTTTCCTTGAGGCCATCAGTAAGGTAATGCTGGAATTTCAGTTCACTGAGGAAATAAAAATCAAAGCATTTCTTTCATTTACTATTGTTGAGACAATCTGGTGAAGCCATACAGACGACCGTATATCACAAACCGACTACCACCGACGTTATACTGTCGCTCAGGAGTAACTATCCGACCACAAAAAGTTGTGTGAACCCTATCTCGTCGAACAGCCACCCACTGCAGTAAGCCTGAATTATGAATAAAACACCTGTGTAAGTTATTCACGCCCAACGGTCACCCCAGACCACTCGTGAGCAGATGCACCAGCACCCGACCGACTGTTGTTTCTAACTGCACGAGGGACAAAGTCATCACCTTGCCTTGCATAAAAGGAATCTCGGAGATGACTGAGTGCATCGCGGGATAATCTGGAGTCAAATCGCCCGCAGGCCAACAAATAGCCTTCGAAATGAGCTTTGCAGAACCGGACATCCAGTTGAAGCGCTTGAACAAGCGGGTGTGATGCACCTTATTCCCTGCCAGGGTTGTCACCAAGCCTACGTGGGTGGAACTGGTAAACAGTTGCTGACTCGTTTACACGAACGTCGTTTGGTACTGAGACGAGCAGACCAGAGGTTACACATATGGCAACACTGCGCAACCACAGGTCACGAGGTCAAACCGGCGGATGCCAAGGGTTAGCAAACGGAAAGCGGGAACGGCTAGTCTTTGAGTCAATCTTCTCTCACTATGGTTTCAACGAACACATGGACCTCGACACCCATTACACCCCATTGGTCACGCAAACGCAGAAAACGGGCGGTAGACGGACAAACATGTTGGGATCCGGTAACTGATGTGTAACTTTTCCATCATCATTTTGCTTGACAGTGGATCCTAGTGTTGATTTGAAACGTCACAACAAGTACTCATCACTCGGTGATCGCCTTTTACATTTAATCGCATATTTGTAAGGTTGAGGGACGAAGAAACAGCAAAAAAGATGGGGGACAACAGCTCACAACTATCAAGTCCCTGGGAGTCTAAGGCCTATATAATTTTTTTTAACACAATGCTGGCTTGGAACGGCTAGTCGCGACCGCCTTAGCGGAACGCAGGAAACACGGATTAGCCCGGCGTATATTGAATGTATGCTCTTAATCAGTCTGACCGGTAGCCAACATGTGTCCGACGATAGGTGAAGCCGGAGGCTTGCGCGATCTCGGTACAGCCTTCCTTCCGTAATAAATAGGATTTAGTTGAATAACCACCAGAGGATTCGTCAGCGATGGCTGCTCTTTAAAGTCGTCTTCTATCCTCCACTTAGTGTGAGTTCGGCAGCGTGATGTACATCGGAATCTGAGTGAAATTTCACGCAATCCACACATAGTGAATGCATTTCTTGGGATCGTGGCTGTTAATATCTTTTTAACAGCTTCCAAAGTTACTGTGAGGATGTGCGTTCAGATAAGTTAAGGTCTGGGTGGCCATGACCACTCCGCGGAAGTGTCACCTCACGGGTTGCGTCGGTGCGATCATCATTATTGCCGATCTGGAGCGATATCCGACGCTAGCATATCTGGTATATCTGTGTCCTTGAAATTGTTGGTTCTTTTTTGTGAACTTTTCTTCGGTGATTTTTTTCGTAGTTTTATTTGTTCGCCAGACACGCGCTACTATCGAGATCAACGGTAGTTACTTGGTAATGTAGAAGGAGCATGGCGTTGAATTCATAATCACTCATACCAGATGTTCAATGGTATGCTGTCCCATTTTCTGGAAACACCGACCACCGATCTTCTACAAATATTGATTCCTTTAATTAACTTGGACAGAACAACCGGACAAGGTAAATCATGCCCGGAACGCTATTTCATGTAATAATTTCACTTATATATAATTGAAGTTTGTGTTTTTGAATGAAAGTGCCTCACTGATTACCTGGACGGACGAGACCGCAAATATTGAAGTAAGCGGTTGGAAATCACCAAGCCTGAGAATAATGTCGCGGCATTAGGACAAAATTTCTCTGAAGTATGGTGTCAAAATTGTCTCATCGATTCGGAGGATTCCTTCCCAAGTGTTCCGACAAACGGTCTGCGTCTGATTTGGATACTACTGTAGTTGATGTTAGACATACACCATATACCTTCACGCGAACGCTTGGTAACGACGGTCGTAAAATATCACAAGTCTGCGGTTCTATTTTCGATACACATCATCATACACAGCAATAAATCAGTGGTTCACACCAATGCTTAACTGTCACACAACCATGAACAAAAAGCAAACCCTATATAGAAAGAGAGAAGGGAAAAAGAGGGGACGGGGAGGGACCTAACTACTGAAAACGACTACGTCCATATTCAAACATTCAACATCAAGGTGCCTACACCTTGCAAACAACACAACCGAGCTGCAAGTGAGAGTATGACGTCATCAGCGAGACAGCTTCCTTACGGCTTTCACTGCCACGCGTCATTGAATGCACTCACTCCACGGACAACTTGGCCAAACAACGACAACATTCACGCCACTGGGCTCGATTAGCCGCCATCTCATCTGGAGTCTCCAGCCACCGACTCTGAGTCACGAGGGCCCCAGCCCGGCAGACGAACACGACACACAGTGGCCAACCCCTTCGTGGACAACTTGATTTCCCTACGCTAGGTCATTATCTGTCCACCTCGCACCTTACACCAGTCGATCGCAGTGTCAGCGAATAGTGCTCGGTGTGGAAGACGACTAACTGGCAT
>QNGE01003741.1:22855-51335 GCA_008508345.1 Paragonimus westermani | reverse complement strand
CTGCTTTTCGTCTGACTGCTCCCCTTTGGCCTGTCTGACAAGGTTGCACCTGGAAGGACCGGAGTCCTAGTCAGCATAGCCCGCCGGATCAAAACAGTACACAAGCCCGACCACCTCGCCAAGGTAGCAGTATAGGTCGGGGATCAGGTCATTTATGTATACCATTTATGTATACCGAGGGGCGAGGATTGATCCCGGAGGTAATCCGCTTAACGGAGAACCTTTGTCCGACAGTACTCCTCTTACTTTTAATCTACACGACCTTCCAACTAGGAACGTCTGAATCCACCAACAGATACAGAGGGAGACTCCAACTTCTCGTAGCTTCCAGCCCGAAAGCCTGTGGTTGACAGAATCGAGGGCCTTCTGAAAATCTCGCGAGCATACCTCGACCACTTATACTATATCCAGCTTCTCCGTGACAGTGTCTAAAAAGGTCAACAGATTGGTAAGACAAGATCTGCCTTTTAGAAAGCCATATTGAGGAGCTCTGAAAATTTTCTGCAAATCCTCTCTCGTAATATGCGTCCGAAAATTTTGCTGACAACACTAGTCAGGATTACTGGTCGGTAATTTCCGACCTCTGATCGGTTACCATCTTTGAAGTTGAGGATTATGATAGCTTCTTTCCAGTCCCTCACAACTATCCCTATTTCTAACATGAGACTGAATAGCTGGGCAAATGGCTACGCCAATAATTTGGCCAGAAGTTTTAGAATGGCCGGGTGGATATGGTCTGGTCCTGTGGACTTTGTGCTGCTTAGCTGAGTTATCGCTCACCCAACTTTGTGAGGCGCAATATCTTGATCCACTATGGCTACGCTCTCGGTATTAGACCGAAGCTACGGTGCTCCGTTGTCTGAGCGATAAACACTTTGAAACCGTGCCATAAACACGTCCGCTATGCCCTTGTCAGTCGATATAATCTCTCCGTTACAAGAAAGTATGATCCCAATTTCCTTTCTTAGAGAGGACCTGGATTCAGCATAACCATAGAACCTCTTGGTGTTCTGTTTAATATCTCGTGCTAGGTTGAGATCATAGACCAAACGAACATTTCTTGCTAACTTGACTGCTTCGTTTCGAGCTTTTGCGCATATCATGGAGCTTTCAAACCTTTCATTGAATATATGCTTACCAAGCCATATACCTACGTTGGAAAGCTCTCTTGACCCTGGGGCGAACCGATGGCTTCCGACCCCTTCCTCCGACCCGTTTCTAAAGGACTTTCTTATCTGTAGGAGACCGCGGGTTGTCAACTTAGTTTGGTCATAAACTATCAACGTCCCCTATGGAAACTGTTGAGTTCCAGGTCATTCTATCAGCTTCCAATATCGGCTTTCTGTTGTCGATTCGGTGAAAAAGTTACACCTTGTGTGCCCGCTTTACTAACAGAGAACATTGGGAGGAAACATAAGTCGCCACGTGATCACTCAGTGGTGCTGCAGACGATGCGTTTGTGACGTCAGTGCTGTCCCGAGTTATGACTAAGTCTGAGGCCATCTGACGGGGTCGGGATCTCGTGGCCCCTCTAATGTTATGTTCGTGTGACATTGTTGACCACGTTGAACAACTTGTAATTAAACCCTCTATCACTAGCAGGTCCCAAAAGCCAGTTGACTTTGGGAGCATTAAAATCTCCTAAACCAAGCAAGCGATAGCCTGATTGACGAGCCGACTAGAATGATACCAGTAATACCCCGTCTTCTTTTGATGTTGCACCCGAAGACAAACAATGGAGGATTGACATGGTGTAAGTTGACGGTGGGTTGAATAACTACGCAATTTGAGTTACAGTTCACGGGTGGCTGCCTAGTAGAACTTTTGATCAACAACGGGCAGCCGCCCAAACTGCACTGCCACAGTCAATGCAATATCATTGGAACCTCCATCCCAATCTCTCAGGTCGGTGTGGCGTTCAAATATGTCCTCCGCGCTCATGCGATTCAGCAACTGATACGCGGGTTCGAGGCAGAGACCCAAGGTTCCCGGGTCCAGTGAGTTTTCGTTGCTCAGTGTCAAAGAGCGTCGGTTGATCTGAAAGACAATAATTGAAAACAAGGTGTGGCGCCGCTCTTGGGGATTACAGTGGATACCAAGAACAGAGTGTAGAGTCTGTTACCATTTCGATCTTTTGTTACGTACCATTCTTCATACCGGTTATGTTCATTGTACATATTAACTACTTGTCTATTGTTTGAATCAATACACACTTCGTCCTCGCGCTTTTCGCCTTCTGCTCGCACGCGGTCCTGGTTATCGTGGACTAAAGGTGGCAACGTTCATTTAGCTCGCTGGAGGAACCAAATCCGTTATTACTAAAGGGAAAAATCTTCTTGCAATACGCAGCAGACTTAGTGTAGTAGAATTAGTTGCGGACACCTACTGTGAATTCTTGTATTTGCCTTGAGGTACTGTTCCCCCAACTCTCCGTTCCACTACATATTTGGTGAGCCCGAGTTTATTTGTTTATTCGATTTTTTTTCTACACAACCCCCCCCCCAAATTTTCTTTTCTCCATTTGATCGATTCCTTCTTTGAGTGTTTTTTCTCTCTCCCTGAACATGACCGATTCTGAACCAGATCCCACCGCATCGGAGAATGCAGTTTATGTCAAACTTCCTGAGTTCGGTAGTCGCGATCCTAGGCTTTGGTTTGCTCAAGTCGAGGCTATCTTTGATTCTAGAAGAATACGTTCTCAAAAGTCCATGTATAATTTCATAGTTGCCAACCTCCCCGAGCAGGTCGCTACCGAGGTCGCCGACCTTATCTACACTCGACCCAGCGTTAGCCCGTACGACACTCTAAAGGCCGCAATCATCGGACGAACTGCAGCAACCGACGAGCAGAACCTGCGCAAACTTCTGGCAGGAGTAGAGTTGGGTGAAAGAACTCCTTCACAACTCCTCCGTCACATGACACAGCTTCAGAGCAAACATACGGTAAACGAACCAATTCTACGTGAGTTGTGGCACAAAAATCTGCCAGACGATATTCGAAAAGTATTGTCTATACTTGATAAGGACACACCACTCCAAAAACTTGCAGAGCTGGCTGACCAAGTATATGAGAGTTATCAGAGTCGCACTGTATCTCATGTGCATTCATCAGAAGTGTCTTCAGGCCGTAGTTGGCCGACGGAAGTGGACGCTCTGAAACAGCAGTTTTCCGAAATGTCCATGCAGCTCTCTGCAATCTCTAAACAACTGGCAGCCCAGTCAGGAGGCCCTCCCTACCGCCGCCAGTCCCGAAGTCGTTCACGCAGACGGCGAGGCAGTCGAAACGTGTGTTACTACCATCGTCGGTTTGGCGCTAAAGCTGTCCGTTGTACCAGACCATGCAGTTTTGCTAAGGATAACCCTCATTCGGGAAACGCGGAGGCCAGACAGTAATGGCGACGGCTGTTCATGGCTCTTCAAACTGTCGCCTATTTTATGTGTTCGACCGTTCCACTGCCCTGAATTTTCTCATTGATACGGGCGCAGAGGTTAGTGTTATCCCACCAAGAGGTGACAAACACAACCTGCAACCGGTATCGTACACACTGCAAGCAGCCAACCGTTCAACAATTCCAACTTATGGTGAGAAGCTACTCACTTTGGATCTCGGCCTCCGTCGTCAGTTCCCTTGGAGATTTACGGTGGCAGATGTACAACACCCGATCGTTGGGATTGATTTTCTATCATTCTTTGGACTTATAGTGGACGTCGGCAACCGTAACTTAATTGACAGCACAACAACCCTATACGTACATGGCAAGGCCACATCAATCAATTCGATTGGACTGCGGTCGGCCTTACCAGATAACGGTTTTGCTGCCATCCTTCGACAATTTCCACAACTAACCAATCCGTCTAATGCAACATCGCCGCCTAAACACGACGTTTTCCATCACATTGTCACCAAAGGCCCACCTACATACGCACGTCCCAGACGTTTGCCACCGCACAAACTCAAAGTGGCCAAGGCAGAGTTTGAACACCTCTTACGACTTGGTGTTATCCAGCCTTCCAATAGTCCCTGGGCCTCACCCCTCCATATGGTTCCAAAAAAATTACCAGGTGACTGGCGTCCGTGTGGCGATTACCGCGCCCTGAACAACGTCACCGTTCCAGACCGATACCCTATTCCTCACGTTCACGATTTTTCAATCGGGTTAAACGGCAAGAGCATTTTCTCGAAGATAGATTTGGTTCGAGCTTACCACCAAATCCCCGTGGCCCCGGAAGACGTCCCAAAGACCGCCATTACCACTCCCTTTGGACTGTATGAATTCGTTCGTATGCCATTTGGCTTACGGAACGCTGCACAGACTTTCCAAAGGTTCATGGACCAAGTACTTCGTGGTTTAGATTTCGTGTACGTTTATATTGACGACATCTTAGTCGCCAGTGAGGACACTCAACAGCACGAGTCACATCTTCGAAAGCTGTTCGAACGTCTTACCCAATACGGTGTCACGCTAAACCCTATGAAGTGTACCTTCGGAGTTACTTCCATAGATTTTCTCGGACATCGAATCGACAGTAACGGTATCCGGCCTTTGCCAGAGAAAATTAGTGCTGTTAAGGACTACCCACAGCCACAGTCCTTAAAAGGTCTCCGACGCTTCCTAGGTATTGTCAATTATTATTGTCGTTTTATCCCCCGATGTTCAGAACTTCTAAAACCCCTCACGGACATTTTGAAAGCCAATCCTAAACACTTCGTTCTGTCTCCGGAAGCTAATAGTGCGTTTCTCGCAGCCAAAGAAGCTTTGTCCAAAGCAACCACATTAATGCATTTAAGAACGGATGAACACTCGCCGCTGATTCTGAAGACTGACGCATCTCAATCGGCTGTTGGCGCTGTTTTACAACAGAACGTGAATGGTGAGATCCAGCCCTTGTCCTTTTTCTCCCGAAAACTCCAACCAGCGCAAACGCGCTACAGTACCTTCGGTCGTGAGTTGCTGGCTATTTACCTTGCCATTAAACACTTTCGACATCTTCTGGAGGGTCGCAACTTCATTGTCTTCACTGATCACAAACCCCTTGTGTTTGCCTTTCGTTCCCCTCCAGATCGGTACTCTCCGAGAGAAACAAGACACCTGGACTTTATATCTCAGTTTACCACTGACATCCGTTTTATAGACGGTTCCAGTAATTTTGTCGCCGACGCCTTATCTCGTTCGGATGTTAGTCAAATATCCGCAAGCGTCATCGATTTTCTCTCCCTCGCGAAATCCCAGGTTAATGACCCAGAACTTCGCCAACTTCGTGCCAACCCATCTCTAAAACTGCGTGATATTCCTTTAGCCCAGTCAGAATATTCACTTACGTGTGATATGTCTACCGGTATATCGCGGCCGTTTGTTCCTTTCACACACCGGTTTGATGTTTTTAGCCGCCTCCATTCTTTGTCGCATCCAAGCATACGCGCCTCAACGAAGCTAGTCACCGAGCGTTACATTTGGCCCGGCATTCGTAAGGATGTTCGTAACTGGGCCAAACAGTGCCTGGAATGTCAACGTAGTAAAGTTTATCGTCACACCATCACTACTCCAGGAACTTTTGCCTTACCAGATGGACGCTTTAAACACGTCCACCTTGATATCGTTGGTCCCCTTCCTCCTTCCAACGGTTATACACATCTTCTAACCTGCGTGGATCGATTCACCAGATGGCCCATTGCCGTTCCTGTGAACAATACGTCAACGGAAACTATCGCACGCAGTTTTGTCAATTCGTGGATTTCGAATTTTGGCGTTCCGGCCACTATCACCACTGACCGTGGATCTCAGTTTACTTCAGCTCTTTTTCGTGATTTGAATCGCGTTCTTGGTTGCGAACATATAACGACCACTGCGTACCATCCATCGTCAAACGGTATGGTCGAAAGATTTCACCGTCAACTAAAATCATCTTTAATGGCAACATCGACTGGTGACAAATGGGCTGATCGCCTACCTCTTATTCTCCTCGGCTTGCGAACTACTGTCAAGGAAGATGTTGGGTGCACCCCAGCAGAACTCGTGTACGGTTGTACATTGCGTATCCCTGGAGAGTTTCTCTCTAATTCCTTGGTACATCTGAGTCCCGACACGAGTTACGTCACGAGTCTTAAGAATCACATGCGGCATATTCAACCTTCACCCCCACGGAGAACGCTGCGCCAAGAACAAATTCATCGTGATCTGCGCACTTGTCCTTTTGTTTTCATTCGCGTTGGTTCACCTAAAACACCCCTACAGCCGCCGTATGATGGTCCTTTCAGAGTGCTTGATCGTAAAGACAAGTATTTTGTCATTGACAAAAACGGAACACGTCACTCGGTGAGCATTGACAGACTAAAAGTTGCTTACGTCGACCAGGATTCAACGTCCCCGTCTCGTCCGCCAGACATAAAAAATGCCGATGATTTCAGCCAGCGTATCCTAGATCCGTCTACCGACTCACAAAACCTTTCTCAGTCTACCCAACCCATGTTTGACACTAGTGACCATACCCGTTTTCCTGCCTCCCAACCCAAGACATGCAAACCACACACCCGTTCTGGCCGAACCGTTAGATGGCCGACAATCTATAGCGATTATCATCATTGATTCACTGTGATTCTCTAACTATCGAGCGTTTTCTTTTCTCTCACGCTCTAGGGGGGGAGTTATGTAGAGTCTGTTACCATTTCGATCTTTTGTTACGTACCATTCTTCATACCGGTTATGTTCATTGTACATATTAACTACTTGTCTATTGTTTGAATCAATACACACTTCGTCCTCGCGCTTTTCGCCTTCTGCTCGCACGCGGTCCTGGTTATCGTGGACTAAAGGTGGCAACGTTCATTTAGCTCGCTGGAGGAACCAAATCCGTTATTACTAAAGGGAAAAATCTTGCAATACGCAGCAGACTTAATGTAGTGGAATTAGTTGCAGACACCTACTGTGAATTCTTGTATTTGCCTTGAGGTACTGTTCCCCCAACTCTCCGTTCCACTACAAGAGTAAGATTACTTGCATAATGAAATTGTAGATAAATGAGAATCATGCAAGGCTTTAAAACGATCCCTAGAAGCGCTGTTGACATCAGAAGAACGGCTGTTCCAGTGGTTAATAACCCTGTAGGAAAAAGCCCCAAGGTCATTTTTTTCTTCAACTAAAGGCCAACCCCCCCTTCGTAAAGTGCCCCACTCGGCAACGCCTCAGACCCCGATGGCAAAATACACCGCCTATCCGGAGTCTCCTGTGGCATGGAGTTCGGGGGCCAATTGGAATTCAGCGACTAATACACGCCCTAGAGGAGGAAGGGGGCTCGTGGAAATAGATTTTTCATTATTAACTGTCGTTAAGCCACTGCAGCGGCCTGGAGATTTCACTGACCTGCCTGCGGTATGATGTGTAAAATAGTTTCAAAGCTCATAGGTGCATATTGTACCTAGGCTATTAAGAAAGCTTGCATGATGTATGCTGTCCGGTTGTTTGTCTGCATGTCATGTGACTGTGGCGCGAACCCGAAGGACACACGTGTCACACTCTTCGGGTTTACTCGCTCGCTGACGGCCGGTCTGTAGCCTGTCTAGCTAATTCGCGTGTCGGTGCCTCTTATAGCGCTATCAGAGACCAATTTTATATTTCGTCGAATAAATATTTGGTCTCTGTCCTCAACAGCCTTTTGTTTTTCGCGTCTAATAATTGCGTGCCTGGGGAAAAAGCGACTTAATGCGACGAGCGCCAAACCACTGCCCATCACCTAGAACTGCTATAACTATGAAGATATAGGCGGGAGCATTTACGAAAACATCATAATCATGACTGTGGTGACAAATCGGACTTCAGTAATGGAACGACCCATGCATGATTCAACATGTCAACGCCTGGCGTGACCTCGTTCTGGCCAGATTCTGTCTCTACTCGACCTAGTCATCACTAATGATGTCCGCCTGGTAGACAGAGAGATCATCGAGCCACCAGCTGGTCACGGTGGTCACTGCTAATCTCTGATCTCATATATTACTGGTCACTGTTGAGTTTGTCAAGGTCCGTTGCGTTATTTTGATATTTCTGAGCTTCGATTGATGTTGAAATGTGGCCATACGTTTTGATCTCTTCCTTAAATAAACTGTACTACTCATCTTTGTTCTCACGTCGGCTACTGTTACCGTTTCCCTCACCCTTATTTAGTCCGAGCCTTATCAACCTCGGAATGCCGAAATTAGATACTTTTCTTCTGTATTTTTCTTGAATAACCTATTATCCCCGTCATGCCTCGGTGCAAGAACAGTCGTTTTGATGTAGCCCAACCAATGCCCACTTGTTTGGGTGATCTCAACCTCGTTTAATCGGCTAACATTGTTGATCGGTGCCTGGCTGTCTATTTATTGTACAGGCACTCCCTTTGTTTGATTTCTGAGGATTTTCACATCCGAGGTGAGAGACTCCGTTTTCTTGTACATCGATTCAACTGGCACAATATCAAATCCAGCCGTTGCGAACGCATTCTCGTTAACCGTTCCGAGGATAGGCTATTTCTGTCGTTGAATATTGAGAGAGACATTTGCTAGATCAACAGATTGCGCGTAAATCCGTGTGGACTTGAATCCTTAGCGAACGACCCCATAATGTTTGAATAATTCAACATCTAGCCGAGACCTCTTGCACCCAAAAAGGACGAGTGAGAACGCTGTCCTGTCACGGAATTTCAGCACTCTGCAAGAATGACAAACTCCGACGCTCTGGAAAGTGCCACCGGTCCTAAACTTATGGCGTTATCGAGGATGCTTCTGCTACCCTGGACAAGCGTTCTGCCTCCTGACGATCAAACAGTCCTCTACCACTCGAGGATGCTACAGTGTCCAACGAAACATCCCTCTTCTGGACGAGATTGAGCTAAATAGCCATAAATACAGTAGTGTCCCATTTATATTAATCTTAATTCTTTGAAGTTTACGAACGATTATTCAATGCCAAATGTTTCAAGTATCTCTAAAATCTTCCTTAATGATAGGGTCCCAACTGAACCGAATGGCCCTAAGCATGACTGTTACCTGTTTGAGACCCCTAAAATTGAGCAGGGATCCGGCTCAGAGGTAGTGATAAGGACGGTGGTGGCCCCACCGGAAAAGATAAAAGTTTGTCCAAATCCAGTTCTGTTTTGCCCGCTCGGCTCAATCGTGTTCTGATGAATTTTTCTAATAAAGTTTATGGTGATCTCTTGGAAGAGGAGCTGATCGTGAAGGCAATGGAGCTAGAACTGAGACGTGGAGTATTCGAGCTGCATAAAAGACAGGGTATGGCCGCGGAATCTGGACCTGTCTAGACAGCCGGGACTAAGTTTGGTACACCACGCTACCCTATTCAACAGTGGGCGTCTGAAACAAACCCTTTTTGTTTAGACCCTGTAGAGTCGTTAGGACAGGCTCTCAGACCCTCGGTTCTTGGAGCTAGTCTTCCGAAAATTGGGGTGGATAATTTTGCTGCATCATCGAAGGGTTACTTTACCTTTCTCAGAAATCTTGAAGGTCACGTGACAGATAAATCAGTTCATGAAAGATCGAAGCTTTCATATTTGTTGCATTACTGTCGTGGTAGAACAAAAGAGGCAATTAAGCACTGTGCATCCTTGCCAAAGGAGGTGGGTTTGAGAGCGGTTATGAGAATTTTGCGCAGGCAGTTTGGCCGCCGACATGATATTATGCGAGCGGTAAGTAAGGAGGTTTTCGTGGGTCCTAGATTGGTCGCTGGCAATGTTAATGTACTGCGTGGACTAGCCAGTCAAATGAAGGACTGCCAGGCGATGTTGATGCAGCTAGATTACGACGCAAAGCTAAGCTGCTCAACTAACCTCATTAAAGCAGTTGGGCAGTTGCCTCACCATCTGCAGGAAAGATGGGTAGGAGTTACCGAGAACATAACCGAATGCGGGAAGGAAACTACTTTTAGCTATTTGTTACATTTTGTGTAGAAAAGACAGGCAGTCAGTGCTAGTCAGCATGGTCAGCCGGCTGCTCGCTCACAAAGCGTGACGAGCAACACACCGTCCCCTGGACCTTCTGGGATCAGGTACTTCAGATACAACGTCGAAGTAGGTGTATCTCATGAAAATGCGAACTTGAAGTGTCCGGTTTGTAGGGGCAATCACGATATATCTGATTGTGGTTTGTTCAGCGGTCAGTCTTTGGAGCAACGCAAGGCAATGCTAAACAACCCCGGATGCTGTTCTGTTCGCCTGAAAGCAAACCATGTGACCAAGTCTTGTTGGGTACAGATACGATGTGCGGTACCGGGTTGTGGCCGACGCCATCATATGTTGGTCCATGAGGATGAGCCTAAACTGGGGACAAAGGAGACGAAAAGGTCATACTTTTGCGGTGCTGTGTTCAATGTAAACGGAGCATGTCTAGGACTCGTCCCGATCAGGTTGGTTGGTCCGGAAGCGTAAGTGATAACGTGTCTTTTCGGACAACGGGTCCGACACTACTTTGCTCGATGGACCTGTTGCAAGGACAACTGGTTTGCAGGGGCAGCCCTGCTAGATGATGTTCTGTACTCTACACGGAACTTCTGCAAAGTCACGTAAAAAGATATCATTTGAGTTGCAATCGTTGGATCAGGAGCATCTCATCACAGCCGGCTCAGTTGTACGGTGAAGCAGCTGCCGATGACTCAAGCTGGCGGTGTTCACCAACCAGAGGTGGATAAATCGACTCATCTGAATGGTGTTTCCTTCAACAGTTTAACTTGAACCGGCGTGGGGATTCCATTAGTATACGATATCTCTGAAGCGCACTGGGTGCTGGAGCATGGACTGGGCTGTATCAATGAACCTCATGCAAGTATGTCCATTTCCAACTGGAGCCTCCGAGGTCCATGTCGCACCAAAGCCGGGAATGAACATTGCAAAAACCTCATCGAAACATGTCCTGTCTCTTTGAGTGATTTGATCCGGAGGGTGTATGAGTTAGAGTTCACTGAAGGATGCACTTCAGAAGACAAACAGCCTTGTGTGGAGGACAGGTGAGCATCAAGTATGACTGAGGGCGGTGCAGTGCCCAGGCATGGTCACTATGGATAGGCTTGCCGCGGAGGCAAGATAACTGGGTATTATACAACAATAAGGAGATGGTTGAGAAACGCTTTTCCGCGTCGAAGAAACGGTTGATTCGAGACCCGGAACTAAGTGCCATTTACTCGACCGTGATCTGGAGTACATCAGGTAGGGCTACATTATTAAGAGTTTTACGACTATAGCACGGATGTGGTACTTTCCACACCATCCCGCACTTGACCCGAATAAGCTCGGTAAGACACGGATGGTCTTCGATTATGCCGCTGAACACCGGAGTGTTCCTCAACAAAACCTTACTCCAGGGTACGGACCTGAATAACAGTTTGGTAGGAGTGCTGATGCGTTTCCTCAAATACCCGGTGGCAGTCTCCGCAGACTCTGAAGAGATGTTTCTGCAAGTGAGAGTTCTGTGTCGTGGGTGAGGTGCATTAATTTTTCTTTGGTGGGGTTCTGAATCGTTTGGAGGACCGCCAGATGCGTACGAGCTGAATGTCCACCTCTTCAGAGCGAAATCGTCGCTATTTTGCGATAGTTTCACACTACAAAAAATAGCCATGGATAATCAGCGGGAGCTTCTACCGAAGACTGCGATCATATTGAAATAGAAATTCTAGGTGGTAGACTGCCTAGTGTCATTCGACTCAATATCCGATGTTAGGGCTATGGTAGATTGACCTCGAGCGTTACTGCGGATATGTGGGTTTCTAACCGTAATGAAGCCACTGGAAATTTAACCAGTGAAGAAAAGCTCATTGACTCACGGAATATAGAACTCCATAGTTGTGAATACCGGCGAGCTCTGGGCGTGAGGTGGCCTGTAGCAGGCGACTGCTACTGGTTTCAAATCAACATCCCTCACACCGGTTACACGGAAGGAAGGATATCAAATTGTGCGGCTTCGTTGTACAATCCCCTGAAGGAAGTGGTCTCAATGTTATTGCCGGTTCGCAGGTTGCTCCGGAACTTTTGTCAACAATGGATCGGTTTGAATTCCGACACAAAACAGCGTGATCTGGTGCGTTGGGAAGATTGGCTGAGTGATGTCAAATCTATAGACAGCGTGACACTGCTCAGGGACTTTCGTCAGCAAACCTTGCCGAAGTGCATTTGTTCTGTCATGCGTCGAAAGTGGGTTACGAAGCGGTGGGCTACCCAGGGATGGTTGCCCCGGAAAATAGCATCCGGTGTGGCTTTCTTATGGGGGAAATCTAGGGTGCCCCCAGAGGAGGCAGTTACCACATCAAGGCTGAAGCTCACGGCAGCCAGTCTATCGCCTAAACTGATTCACTTCCCTATCCGTTGCAATACTTACAGAACACTTCATCGCGTTTCGCAACTTTCGTCGCCAATCTTGTGGGGCTCATCCACGACCCCACTTCCGTCTCACAGTGGAGGCATGTGCCTTCGGGATTAAATCCAGCCGATATGGCGTCTAGGAATGTCGAAGGCCTTGACCAAAGAGATGAAACTCTGGGTACGGAGACCCAGCTTTCCTTTGAACCCAAAGGAACAATGACCGAAAATGCCCAAATTGTCCTGTTTGTTAGAAAAAGACCACGAGATCAGGCGCACTCACGCAGTTACCACGAAATGGGACTTTGACTCCATACTGGACCAGCTGGTACCAAGGTACTCTATTTGGACTGAGTTACCACGGTTCATCGCTTGGTTATCCCGCTCAGTTAGTTCTGTGTCGGCGGTGGTTTGCGCTAGATAAGGTGCGTCAATCAGAGTGGGCAACCTTCATGCGTCCGAAATCAATGCCTCTCTTATAGAACTAATAAGGCTGGCACAAGAGCGCGAGTTCTGCAAGAAACTCAGGATCCTAAGATCGTCCACCACAAATCCTCGTGAGGTAGGTAGACTTGCAAGATTGCGACCAGCGTTGATAGGTGGAGCACTGTACCTTGGCGGTAGAATCCGACAAGACAATGGATACGGTTCAAAACGGATGACCATTCCTTGTCACGGTGTTGTCACAAGCCTTTCGATACGTCACTACCACGAATCCGAGAGGCACATGGGTGCCTCGCATGTACTTGTCAGCATTAGAAGGCGGTTTTTGATTTTGAAAGATATGGCGGACGTTAAAGAAGTGTTAGGTTAGTGCTGTCATTATAGAAGGATTGATACGAAACAGCGCAATCAAACAATGGTGCAAATTCAATCGATGAGAGCGTTCACGAACGGCTATCCATTCAGGTGCTGTGGGTGTTATTTTGGTCCATTCAAGGTGCGCATAGAAAGAAGCGAGCTCAAACGTTCGATGTTGATGCAGAAAAAGGAACTCTGTGTAGCACAGTTAAATATTGATGACCCGGATATTTCTGAAGATGTGTTCCGTTTTGTTCAACCACGCAAGCGGTTCCGAGTGAAATTGTCGGCATATGATTTCATAGACCTCACCGGAAAGGTAAGTGACGCCGCACTTATCATGTTATGTGATGGTTACATTAAGACCCGCACACACAAGAAAAGGACTTCTATTGAAGCAAAACCAAAAGCAATGAGGCTGCGGCAAGTTGGGTGGAACATTGGAGGTGATGGTGTACGTATAATAAACGAATTTCGACACTTCCATTTCATTTCCAGCAAACGCCGTCCAACCACAGGTAGCAGCTTGTGACTATAGGGTGCACGTAGTCTGACCGTCGAACACAGACGTCAGCGCGTCCAAACGAGAGCCTCATGGGATGGCATGCACTGCTCCTAGTTCAGTCAATTTGTCTTTTTGGGAGAATATGAAATTCCATCTGCTGGGGGGTTTCGCGCAACTTCACAAACTTACGAATTTCTTTGTTACCATAATGCCAAACAAACTTATGGCCGATCATATTGTGCAGAAAATACAGCAAACAGATCACGCCCACTTACGCCCACATTATTTCTGGAAACCATGAGGTTTAGTCTTATCTGCTTACGTATGGGGACCCCAAATATCGATGGTTTCCAGCTGCACGTGATGATGACCATAAAATCCCTCATTTTTCAGCAATCGGCACCTATTTCACAAATTATCGAATGCACAAGCTAACTAGAAATGGTTTGCAACTGATACTGTGCACGTTCATTAATCACTTGTCACTAACCCCTTCTATCTACTAAATCACAAATGTTCAGCTCCCTTGGCAACACATTTCGTTGTTAAATTAACGCGATTTCTCAGCGTCCGTGATAAAAATCTTTTACACATCGGAGCAAATTTATTCCCCACAGCAAAACAGGAGATATTACAGACTAGCGTAGTAACGGTCTACCAACCTACTCATTTATTAAGTGCGGATAATTTTCAGCCTTTTCGGCGATGTGAAAGCGCAAACCTTTCATTGATACGGTATAAAAAAGCAAAGATGGAGATTTCAAGTGACAGTTAGTAGCATCAATCCACAGTATGTTATATGTAAATATGTGCCAAATGTTCCAAAGTATTTAATGTAATCGACAAGTGGGGATATGTATGATGAAACTGCAATAAGATAGTTCAATAAGTGGGGCGTAGTAATAAAAGCAGTTTGGATTGGCGTTGGTAAGGTCACCGGATATGGTCAGCTGGCGAGATGGTAGCATGGGGGGTTGGGGGTCAAGGTTTGGTTGTTCCAGCCCTCCAGCAAACGTTTCGTCGTCGCATCCTCAATCTCACTTTAGTGATCCGAACTTAAATTCCAGTGATTCTGGCCAGAGTCGACAGATGTTGTCCCGGCGTCTTAAAGGTAGTCGATGATGTTACTCATGATACCTTATAACAATATTGATCAGACTTGGAGCACTAGCTCTTGGGAGATGTCTAGTCAAGTCGCTTCAAGGATATTCACAAGACCATCCTTTCCATGTCTACGTTAGTGGGGTATTCCCATCTAAAATGGAGGCATTTAACGAATTCTCTGAAGGTTCCATTCTTGAAACCTGACTGCATACATTATTCGTGAACGAATTACCCAGATAAGTCATTTCAAAATCAGTGTCACTTGCGTATGACAACAAACTTTTCTGTGATACTCACACCTCGCTGGAGGAAGATGCACCACAATGTGACTTAGACAGTTTGTCGCAGTGGGATTCTCAAAACGATTTGTCATTCAACGTCATTAGATGTAAAGTCTGAAAAACTGGAGTCTAGGCGGAGGTTATTTGTTGCATGGCAATAGAATACAGGGTGTTGCTGAAGAAACTGGGGTAAGGACCATCATCACTTGTGATCTCGAGCAGTCCCCTAATTGCAGCACACTTGTCCGGAAGACCTATTGTTGGATGAATTAGCTGGACAGCCAACTAGGCCAGTTCAATAGGGAGACTTCCGGAAGTGTGCTTGCTACTGGTGATCGTTCCCAACAAGAGAGCACTACCCAGACCTGCGCTCCATTCTTGAGAATGGACAGTCATAATTTAGGAAGAAGTCAGCGTAGAGCTAAAAAGCGCGTGTACGATTTGTCTCGAACTTCCTGCCTGGATCGAATTCGTGCATCGAAACACGGAGGTCTTGAATAATGACAAGTCCACCATCTGTGTAGATGATATTGCTTTCTTATGCGTGTTTGCCGTCCACGGAAACGTCTATCGGGAACGACGGTGCAAGCCACCGGCATTCAGCAACTAAGATGAATGCGGGAAAATTACGGCAAGTGGAATTACTCGCATGAAAATGTCGAGGTTCCAAATGTGGGTCTAGTGAGAGCCCGAATCGAACCCAACAATCGGGTGATTAGCTAATCATCGAGCTGATTGCTACTTGCACGTCAGTGAAGAAAATACATTCCTCAACGCAGCAGCCAAACTAATGATAGGAAGAATCATACAAAGAGCTCGCACGGAAAAAATTGTTCCAGGCACACGCGTCGTTTGAGAAGAATGAGTCTTCATGTCTTTCGCTGCGAATGTCCAACGAGACCTATATCGACAACTTATTTCTCGCCAAGTTATTTACGAATCAGTCACTTAGTCGACAACGCTGCACCGCCAATCTGGCGCCACACTCTGCTGAAGCACTGCCTTCGGTGACCAATTCGTCGCGCTGTCTTTTCTGTACTAGATGTTCAAGATCTTTCATTCAGGGTTATTTCTTACGGTGTGATGAATTCAAACAAGGCTCATTTCAGGACTCTCAAGGAAGCAGTTTCTAGTTCGGCAGAAACCCACTAAGGTCTCTTTCAACATACGCATCCGCCTTGCCTCCCTCACAACGAACTGGAGTAAGTCGCGGTCACGAATAACTTTGTAGTGATTAACCGGCACTCTCCGGCTGGCTATGGGCCAAACAGTTCCACCAGCATTCCAGACAAAGCAATGGGATATTTATGGGAGCAAGCCAACTTCAAGCACTGCTCATCAAACCACTTGTTCCGCCAACCAGCAGGGTTTCTCCCACGACGGTTCATATAAAACAAATGTACTGATCTTCATGTGTGATGTCAGGTAGGCAAATGATAACAACTTAACCGCATGTGCTATCTGCTTTTGATCTTTGCCAAGACTATTGCCCGTGTCTCACCTGACCCCTTCAGACTCAAACTGGAAGGTGAGGTCCGTTAATGGATTGCTTTTTTTGGTGGTAGGGATTTTGAAGCCGGAACCGGTTCGGGCCCCTCGTTCCCTCCATCAATTTCCGCGAAGGATCCACAAGGGTCAGTTCTGACCCTTTTTCGTTAATTATTTACGCCAGAAACCTCCGGGGCATTATTTCCGATAATATCCTTCTACACGCTTATGACCTGAAATTTTGGAGTTCACAGTGCATTACGGATTGACCTTGACACGATTAAACGCTGGTCAGAGGATTGGAACTTCCCGTTAAATGACAATGAGTGTGCACCCGTGTCAGTTGATGGAAACCCTGACACTGCCTTCTTGAGTCATGATAAGTTCAGGACAGCAGACCACAAAAATCGATCTGAAGAAAGACCCAGGCGTCCGGATGTAGTTTGACCCAACCACTAGATGGCGGCAAAAATGGGATCTACCGCTCTTAGGATAATGAAACGCGCTTTCCCCGCATGGACAGGGAGGCGTTTCAAGCGCATTATGGAGCTTTTATGAGTATGCCAATCAGGTCGTGTACACTATTGTGAAGATAGACGTACCACCTGTTGAGCATTGCCGATATGCAACTACCGAACTAGGGGCTGGAGCAACGCGCGTACGAGTCTGAACTTGGAACTATTGATTTGTATTCGTTTGAATATCGACGACTCTGCGGTGGTTAAATTCTCACACGCCTCCATTTCAAAGTTTGTTCAGTAGAACAGTACTTTATTGTAGCGAATGATGAGGACCGGCGGGGACACGCCAGGAACTTCTGCAAGTTCCATCCTTGGATCTTCCATAGGCTACAGCTCTTTCCTTTTGAGGATATTAACCGGGGAAACATTCTTTCTTCTGACGTCGTGAGCTGCACTTTTATGGAAAGTATGTTCCTGGGTCTCTACTAATTGTGGTTTGCACTCCAGTCAACGATCTCAGGTTAGACGGATGTCCCGACAACTGTTTCGTTGAAACCTTGCCATTAGACTCAGATCAGTGCCAGCAGGAGAATGGTAGTGGACCAACTGTGTCAGGTATTATGTGGGACGAACGTGTGTCGAGGTGGAAGAATGCGCCTGTGGTTAATCTGTACGATTGTGCATTTTACTCCTTAGGTGCTCGATAAACTCTTGTGGCTAGAAGCGAAACTTTTTGCTGTTGCAAAGGTAAGCAAAACGTTGTGCAACCAACTTCAGCGTACAAAGTATTTTGGATGGAGATAAGCAATGGAAATTGTTGGAAACAGTACGTTGATAAGGAAGTGGGACGAAACCGGTAGGTGTGCCAGTTGAAATGTTGCACCCAGTATCACCAGCTTGCGACGGCAGAAAAACGGTGGGCAATTTTAAGGACTTGCATGTAGAAACCTCCTTCATGTCTTCACTGCACTGCTGGGCAATGGTCATTTCAGCTTTATAGTGGGAGAACGGTGATTAGACTGTTGTGACGTCCGCAAGTGTCAGTCTGTCAGTAAGGACGTTGGAGTCATCACACTGCTGGCGGATACCCGTGGTAAATTAGAAAATGTGATCCAAGTGTTTGATTTCACGTGGATGGCACAGCTCAGATTTGACTTGGACAGCAAGTGTCTAAGGCTTGTGGCTAGTTTGCACAGCAAAATCTCGGCCCTTCCAATGGTGTAGATAGTGGCGGGTTGCCAAATGAATAATAATAATTATTATTATTATAGTAATGATGATAATAATAGTATATTTCTCGAGGCATTTGTGAGAAACGCGCCCAGGAGATCGTGATCAACGTACAAACTTATAAACCTACAAACGTACAAATTGTTAAGCATGTACACATTTGAACACCAAGTTTGTAAATTGTCCAGTGAGACAGCTGTGTGAATAGAGCAAGAAAGCAGATATTATATGACGGGAAAATTCAACTTTAGGAGCAGAATTTTGATATACATACTTCTGACACGATAGTACTTGGGGTCTGCACAAATCGATAAAATAATCGATTCTTCACATTAATTGGGACTCCACAAGGTGATCTCTGGCCTAATGCTCAAGGTCGTGCCTAAAAAGAGGTGCTTGGAGGATGGAAGGGATGTATCGGCGGGGAATGTGATCGTTATTCAACACAGATATTCCCGGGAAAATGTGCAGGAAATTTTTATGATGGGGGCGAGGTGGGGACTCATATACCTTCGCTTTTAAAGATGATGTAATTTGTCTCCGCTGGACGTAGCTCTTGGGAGGAAGAGGTTAAGGGTCAAGGTTCATCGTTCGCGAACTGTTCTTGATGAGAAGGTGATGAACATTTCAATCACAACCATTGAGGTTGAATTTAGTGGCGTGATATAAGGCTTTCCTTGCAACTGAGAAAACTAATTTGGCTCCAAGGTTGAGTCCAGCGGACTTGCATTTAGAATCACCCGAGTATGTCAGAGGATTCAAAATATCCGCGCGGCGAGGGTAACAAGGTATGCCAAGAAATCGTCAAGGTCATGTCGTTGTGGCGGCGACTGGAAAAGTCGTGATAGACTCAGCTTTATCTGGTGGGGGGTCGGTGCCAGCTCGACCAGCGCGACGTCCTGGAAAATCCAATGAATTAACTTTGAAGGCGTATTGACCGGTGTTGTTCTTGGTATTATACTATGCAAAGCGGTCGAAAACGGCGGAAAGATGGAACTTATTTTTTCTCGTTCGAACGGTAAGCGACTAAGACGTTCTCGAGGCAGAAATATGCGAAATGAAGTCCCAGCAGTAATTCCGCCACGGATCACCAAATTGTTTTAGCCGCAATGAGAAACCTGAAGGGCATCTTTGAGATCCCCAAAAGTCCAACAGCTGTTTTAAGGGTTATTTTCAGGACGTCCTCTTCGACAACCGAATTGTGATAATAGACGCGTAATAAGCCTGATTTAAGGAGGAAAGTGCCGGCGAATCCCACGGAAAAGTTATGGATATGCGGCGTATATAGCCTGTCAAGGATTGTGCAGGTGTTGGAAGCGCGGTAGTCCATACAAGTTCTCCACACAGTTGGAGACCTTTCTGGCATCACGTGCAATGGTGTCGCTCGAGAGCTGTTTGTTGGTCGAATAATGCCTAAGTGAAATAGAGATTTGAATTCAGCCTTGGCTATTTTAAGCTTGTCTGGACGTGGGAGGCATGGACAAGAGAAGACTGGATTGCGTGTTGTGATATGATGCCCCGCGCTGAATATAATCATATTGGTACGTGCACAAAGCCCACTTAACGATGGAAAACCATTTGGCAAGGAGTTAGTGGAACAGCGAGCTGGATGCCGATTGATGCGTTCGTCAATTGGACACCGTTTACCGTGCGGATGGCGGCTTGCGTCTGTCGATACCAACACAAGGATTATAAACTATGCCAGGAAGTCGACACCGATGGTGGTGTCTGAATATCAACGAGCAGGAATATCCACCGGAAACTTCGCCGGGGACTGAGGTCGAAAATTAGTAAGTGCTCTCGAAGGTTTTGTCACGACTTTGATTTGCTATCTGTAAAGTGCCCTGGTGTTGTAAATGTATTCGAGCTCCATCCGCTACATGCCTTACGGACAATAACAACGGTAGTGAGAACAAGTGACTAAGTAGAAGCGCACACTATATTGTCGCATTTACAAGCATTCGGGTCATCTTAAAGTGCATGGACGAGTGAGCCGTTGGTCATTGAAGCCGCGACCAATCAGAACACACTTCGAGCCATGGCACGAGTGTGGGGCACACAGGCGGCCTTGACGTTTATACAACACCACCTCCGCGTTAGCTCAAATGGTGGTCAGGCCTGTAGCGCGTGTTCTGCGTAAAACAAAATGTAAGCTGCCAACTCATAAGAGTATCCACTGAGAGCCGCCTGACTATGTGTCATTTTGTAGAGTTGAAAATAGGCCCCATCATCATGCAGCGCTGTTTCGAAAGCAGAGAGAACAGCGGGAGTAAAGCGTTTCCGTTCCAAAAGATGGGAGTGTAGACGCCCCCAAGAAACATTGGCAGACAAGTTTGCTAACGTGCCAATCGAACATGCACGTTCTAGTCACGCAACAACTGGGAAGGTGCTTTGTTCGCGGGAAACGGTACACCAGCGATCAAATAATGAGCGCAATCCACCAGTGTTGAAAACAAGAACATCCATCGGTGCAGTAATGTAGGTTAGCTGATCACTTCCAGCCTCCTGTACAAATTGATCCAAAAGACATTGGAAGAACACATCTCCTTTAGCCGTTTGAACTGTATACTGCATAAGCACATAGGCCTCATTAGTAGTAGTAGTGGTAGTAGTAGTAGTAGCAGCAGTAGTAGTAGTAGTAGCCGGTGCGCTGAACCGCCTCCTCGTGGTGCCGACTGGGTGGTCTTGATGTTAACCTTGACTGGTTAAGCGTTCAGCAGCTCCAGATAAGGCCAACAACTATACCTGGTTTTAAAGTACTGGTTACAATCGATCAATACACTAACTTGCCGCCAGCACCTCCATGCAGGCTTCTACCAGTACACAGGTTAGATGAGCGGGGTACGCCTGTTCAGAATGTGGCGGAATTTCCAAATCGAACGCTGGCTTGTCGGCGCATAGTCGTGTGTATCGGCCCAGGAATGATCGAGAGCAAGAAGTAGATGCCCGGCATGCCACAGTCTTTGACTGCGCCGACTGTGATCACACCTTTTTCACCAAACTCGGTCTCAGTCAACACAGGAGGCACGTTCATCCAGTCGAACGTAACCGTGAGAATCTCGACCACATGAAATACGCCGAAATAAATTGGTCTCAGCAAGAATCGGCTTCCCTTCTCAAGTATGCCGATGCGCTGGCCTCGTCGCGCCCTACTCGACGCGCACTCCATAATCGACACCTGCCACTTTTCTAAGGTCGTACTGCGGAGAGCATTCGGACGCGTCTGTATGCACTGAGTTGGTAGAGGAATCCTGTTCCGATTGCCAATCTAGCCACTGCTACTGGGTCACAAGCTGCCGAAAACTCCCAGTGGTTTCCTGTTTGATTCAAACAGTGATCACCCAGCTGGAGTCTAAGAGCGAGACTTCTTTACAAACCGACGAATTACTAGATATTGCCCATGTTTTTCAGGCAGGTGTTTTCACGGTGGTACAAGCTAAGTCGCTGTTAAACATGCATCCCGCACAAGCTTTTCCGTACACCTGGCGAATGACCACCCGACGACGTGCTCGCATTAACGTCGGAGCCCACGTGACCGGTAAACAGATACGGAGAGCTAACTATGCAGCGATTCAAACGCTGTACCACCAACGCATGAAAGATGCCGTTTTTGAGGTTTTTCTGGCAATTGGAAGACTGCCTACAAAATGGACCGTGACATTCTGGATAGTTCTAACGAATACTGGTCCGAGATATTATCGGCTCATCCGCACCTTGATGAGCGACCGTCCCGCACGATTCTGCCTCCAGACTGGTCACTGGTCAAACCGATCACCGGAGATGAGGTATCACGCACCTTGAAGCAAATGTAAAACACCGCTCCAGGTTTGGATAAGCTTTTGCCCCAACATTTGAAGCGCATGGAAGCTGATGCCCTGGCCGGATGCTTCAAACTTTTCTTGCTGACTCAATGTTGTCCGATCCATCTGCGCCACTCTCACATCACGCTTGTACCGAAAGTCAATAATCCTCCATTTCCAGCCGAGCTCAGACCAGTCGCCGCATATTCAACGTTGATTCGTTGTTTTTAATAAGATATTGGCTGATCGCTAGAACAAGCGCCTGCATCTGCCCGCTCTTCAGTTTGCTTTCCTACACTGTGACTGTTTCCTCAAGGCGACCTCACTGCTCCATGCGCTGCTACGGAACTCATGCATGACCTCTTCAAGTCCGTGTGCGGTCTAAATCGACGTGTTCAGAGCATTTGAATCCATTTCACAAAACTCTATTATCAGCTCGGCGCAAGCTTTCGGTGCCCCTCCACCTCTGACACATTACATTGCTGACTCCTATCGGAATGATTCCGTCACGCTTGGCAGTACCGTCCTTCCGTCCCAGCGTGGCGTTCCTCAGGGTGACCCGCTGTCCCCGCTTTTGTTTATCATGGCAATGGATGAGGTGCTAGCTCTTTCTCGACCGGAGCTTGGCTACAAGTTCCACGATACACTGGTCGGCGATTTTGCCTATGCCGACGATCTGATCCTCCTGGCTGAAAATCCTACACGACTCTCTGAGAAGTTTGCAGCCGCCGCTGGTGCTCTGAAATTATCCGGGCTGCAGATCAACACGCGTAAAACGAAGCTTGTGGTCATTTGCGGTGATCACAAACACAATGTGACCGTCATTTCCAATGAGTCCATCCAGTTCGGTCCGGATACTGTCCCCTCACTAAGCGCTATTTATACGGTGACCTACCTAGGTATCCCGTTCACCTGGAAAGGTAAAGCTTCCACTAATCACCGTCTGCAGCTCCGCTCGATGCTGGACGGAACGACCGGAACGCCCTTGAAGCCGCATCATCGTTTGGATCTGCTGAGACAGCAGTTGATTCCGAAGATGAATCACTCGTTGATACTGAGTCGAGTGCACCGGAACACGCTCAAAGCAATGGACTGTATCATTCGCCAGCTTGTTCGGCAGTGGCTGCGTCTTCCCAAGGACACACCAATCAGCTATATACACAGCCCAATTCGTTTGGGTGGTCCGGGCATCCCGAATTTATCCACCACTATCCCCATCTCGCGCAAATCCCGACTGGAGAGATTGCTCTCGAGTCAATGTCCAGTTGTGCGGAATGTGGTCAAAGACCAGTCGTTTGGCCATATCCTGAGGGAAGTGTACGTCCAAGTATGCTCCCAGGGTGTAGTGGTGACGGGCAAGGAGGAAGCCCACGCTGCGTGGACCAATAAACTACATTACTCACAGGTGGCTGTGGTCATCTGGAATTGTCACGCTCCCCACTCTCCAATCGTTGGCTGTTTAATCCAGACCGCATCTTCCACAGGATTTTTATTCGTGCTATCCAGCTTAGATGTAGCCTGCTGCGGACCAAGGCCCGAAACTCACGAAGTGGCCGAAGCTGCCAGTCAGTTCTTTGCCGTGACAACTGCGGTCAACCAGAAAGCCTCGTTTACATTCTTCAATCATGCTGAATCACTCATGGTGCGCGTTGTGCTTGGCGTAACCGCGTGGTTAAAGACCTGGCGAGACAACTGCGTAACTTGGGCTACACAATTTTCGATGAGCTGCGAGTAACAACGACGAGCTTGTTCATCAAACCCGATGTGATCGCGATTCATGACGGCGCTGCTGTGGTGCTTGATGTTAGTATAGTCGGTGACTACCTATACCAACTTGCCTGGACAGACAAGATTGCGAAACACGGCACCGACTCCTATGAAGCTGCCACTCTGTCCACTCTCCAAACCATGAGCTGTGATGTGCACTCTGTCTCTCATTCACCTGTGATTATTTCTTTTCACGGACTCATGTTATCTTCTTCATGCAGCGCTATTCTTAGGCTGGGACTGCCCTCCTATGCAGTCACGGGCCTGTGTTTACTAACTGCTCTTGGTTCCCTAAAACCTACGACACCTATATGCGGGGAACCTGGCATTGACTGTTGACTAACAGTCGCCTCTCTATGGAGGACATTCTGTCCCAATGCGTGGGCCTTGACTGTGATAGCACCCTCGTGCCCTGAAGAGCTTGTGATTTGGTGGGATTTACTGTCTATAATATTTCACCTTTACCGAATTCTATTTCTCCTATCCTGTGCCTCCAATTTTCTTCACACCGTTCGGCACACACCCCTAACTTTTTGTTTGATGCCTGAACTACCAGCGCTTGTCATTCTTATGCGAGGACCTGTTAACCGTACAATGTTGCCAACTACGCAGCGCGTAACATTTGACTGTGAGCACGTTTCTGCACACACCTCATTCCATTGTCCCTATTTCATATTGGTGTCGCCGCTTGTTCTTTCTTTGCAAGAAGCTGTGTAAATTGCTTTTCAAAATAACCGATATAGTTGCTGTTGTTGTAGTAACAGTAGTAGTAACTGCAGTAGTAATTTTAGTTTTAGTAGTGGTCGTTGTTGTAGTTGCAGTAGCTGCCTCAGGTTTCAGTCAGTCCCTTAATACTGAATCCGATCATGCCTGCGACGCCATTGTTGTATTTTTATTTGAGCCCCATCCGCTACATGCCTTACGGTCGTGAGAACAAGTGACTCAGTAGAAGCGCACACTATGTTGTCGCATTTACAAGCGTTCGGGTGATTTTAAAGTGCATGGACGAGTGAGCCGTTGGTCATTGAAGCCGCGACCAATCAGAACACACTTCGAGCCATGGCACGAGTGTGGGGCACACAGACGGCCTTGACGCGTATACAACAACCGGCCAGGTTGAAATCGATTAGTTGATTGCGGCATAACAACGTTGAGTCCTCCTTCCGGGCCAGTAAGAAACCACAAACCAGTCCACCGGTCCTTGATATAAAATAGACGACCACTATCTCTTGGGCTGGTGACAGTCGTCGCGGTTACTGACCGGCCTGCCGGTGTGGCGGCGATGCGTGGTGGGTCCACAGTGTGCACGGCTGTATTCCCTTGTTTACTTCATGTCGAGAGTTTTGGTGGTGCTGACACCGTGTTGACAGGCCGTGATAGTTTGTGTGTATAGAGCTTTTTGGTGATTGTCCGTTTATCGGGTTGATGTACACAGCCATATAGTCCATAAAGTTGCAGGTCTCACCCATCAAAATTTTCTAGCTGACTTCGGTTGTGGTTGCTACACGCACCGGTTCTGACAGGAGGGTTTCTGATATCTTGTCCGTGGCAGCCGTTAATTTTTCGTTTAGCCTGTCGTTATTCATTGCAGCCAAGGTGTGTCGTACCAGGGGTAGCAATTTTCTGTCCAAAACTGTTCTAGTCTACCGCAATTGAGGATCAACAAGCACCAAGACCTCCGAATACAACGTAGCGGTTGGTATGGGGAAAGCCTGCCTAGTTGGAGTGAATTAATCACGTCATATAACAGGTGGGTCTCCGACTTTCTGGCCCGTTTTGTGGTTTTGCCCTTTGGAGAGCTGTAAGAGAAACCGAATGGAACGGAGTTCGGGGGATCCTCTACTTCCACTGCGGCATCGATAAGAATGAATTACACTACATATGGAAAACTTATTATTTCCGATCCCTTCTGCCCGGTGGTAAAGAAAGTCTCAATATGGTGGAAGTGCAATTGAGAATACCGGGAGCTGTGTTCGGACAGTTTCGAGGCAGCATTGTGTTCGTTTCCAAAGTTATTGTCCGCAGTGTCGTCGAGCGATGTTAACAATAAAATACAACGCGAAACAAAGCACTGCACGAGGATAGTAGCGTAGTGAGGATGGACGGTCGCACCATACTAATCACACCACTATTCAGTAGCAGCTTGGATCGAAATGATCGCCGGATATATACGGGAGATATATGGGAAGGACCACTGGAAGGCAGAATTACATGGAATGGTCTTCGCCACATGACGGATCTGAGACGTGGTGTCTAAAACGACGGGAGCATCCTCAGACGAGTGTGGCATGCAAATGAGTGTTTCTGTTCGTAGTTTCGTTGAGACGCTCAAGTCGTGTATTGGCTTCCCAGGATAATTTAATATCTGCTCTGAATCCCTGAGGCTGACTGCCAATGGGAACAGATAAGCAAGAATCAACGGGTTGTAGATGGTACCTGGTGAACTTCTGGATAAGGGTAAGCACTCGGAATTGTATGATTCAGGTTGTCAACCGATGAAGTTTTTACAGTAAACCGATGCTTAAGACTAACCTTATTGAAAAGAGGGAGATACAAATGTCTGTTCACAGGATTACGAGTGAAACTTTTCTGGTTCCCTAAATACTACACCACGTTCTGCTCCATGTTGAAAATCACCGTTCAACCCTCCATGATTGAAGCAAAGCCGCTTTAAATGTACATTGTTGTTATCCAAGGAGTTGAACGCTTCTGTGTGAAGTGTTAACTGTACCAGGTTTATAACTACCAACATAAAATGTGAGAGCCAAAAATTACGTCGGATGCACGAAACTGTTGAGTATTTCAATCTGCACCGCGAGGGTAACTGTTAGTAGAAGAAACGCCTTACGAGCAGCTTGTCCGCGGTATTGTGCACGTATTTGCGTGAATTTGTCTGATGAGCAACAGGAGACAATTCTAATCACAAGTTGGTTCGATTCATGAAACCTGGTTGAACAAGATCAATCACGCACAGTAGACTAAATTCCTGTGAAAATCCCCTCGAACAGATAGTAATCCAGTACCATTTATGAGTGCAGGCTTTCCGGGGTATTGTTTTTTTTAACGCGTATTCGATGGCATTAGAGACTGAATACTTGCACTTAAAATTTAAGTAATTAGTATCGAAGCTGGACATAAAAATGCCAAATAAAAATGCCAAACATATAGCCTACTGAATCATTTCACAATATCTGTACCCTAAACATACGGTGAATTTCGTAAGAACAGATATGTCAACCAACGTGGAGAGCCTGCTACACAATACACTACGGCACTTCAGTGATTTAAGCGAGAATTACACCTTCCCATATAATGAACAAAAATGGCAGGAATTATGTTGTCGATCACAGATTCAGGAGCGTAAGAGCAAGCGCATCAAAGACGTTCAGGAATGGCATTAGCTAGGTGGAGTGAGCGCAATGTATTCAGTCACGCATATAACCTGGTCTTCAAGACTCTAAGCGAACTCGCTCAACAACATCATTAAGCCGTTAAAATCAACACCGGTGGCAACGTATACCGAACTGATTAGCATAATGTCGGTCTACGTGCTCAAAGCATGTATACCTTGGCAACACCGCGAGGTGGCAGACTGAACGGACGCGCGAGCGATACTGCCTTAATGTATAACGGATACCACTTGCAGACAGCGGCAATGCCATCATATATGGGTAACTAATGGAGGTTTGAAGAAATACATGATAATCATAAATCATCTCGTATAAATTGGGAAACGTGGCTGGCCCTATTCATCCTAAGTGAGTTAACGGCACATTGTTGCTCATGCGCCAGCTCACCCCACCTACATGTCAACTGATGTACGTAGGATGCGATGTCAATATTGCCGAACTCGGGTAGTGAAACATATTTGAGGAGGTTTTCTGTACAAACGGCTGTTCACCGGTAATTATGCTATCTTGAAGAAAAGTCAATTGTGGCGAATACGTCAAGCTGGTTCTTTGATGAACACACATTGTTTAAAAAAAGAATTTCAGGTGAGATGAACTCAAATCTCTGTTGTTTTGTCCTCTGCCTACATAACACAACAGTTACCGTTTGACTTCAACGAACAAAACATACGTGTTTGACCGCTGGTCTTGTGTGGATTGCACATTTCACGAATTCATCGGGTCTAAAAATTATCGCATAATTTATACTTCAATCCTATGGATTTGTCGATCCTTTTCCACTAACAGACCGATTGTAGCTTAGTAACTTGGAGCGTCACATAGCTGAAAGCGCATCACGAAGGTGCGCGAGAATATGAGCTGGTACACAGGGATCTGGAGTGTGGAACAATGTTATCCGTGATCTTTGAGCTTGCACGTACTGCTTATTTCAAATGATGAAATAGATTTAATCGCGAAAATTTTGTTTACACTGTGCCCGTGTTGTTTTTTCATGCAATAATTTCAAACGAGCGACCCCAGTATAGCAAAAGAAGTATTTACTGAACACTTCAGATTTTGTATGAACATTTTAGCCCCGGAAAAATCGAAACGCCATAGTGTGTGTGGTAAAAACTGGACCCTCACTCCAAAAGCGGAATGTACGCTCAAAAATCTAAAATCAGGATACCCAAAAACACGTGACTTCTCCCTTATTATTCAAATGCACAAAATGTTTGACGCTACAGAAACTAGAACCAAAATGCTCCACCTGAATGAAGAAGAACGTGTATTGAACAGCAAAGAGAAGAGCTTTGAGT
>QNGE01003741.1:0-17262 GCA_008508345.1 Paragonimus westermani | reverse complement strand
GCTGATGACATCAAACTTGTCTATACTTTTCCTACTGGCGACCTCAATTCTTCTTTGGAAAATATACGGGAGGACATCATGTCATTAGAGTCTTGGTGTCAAACCTGGTTGACGAAATTCTCAGCCAATAAATCCACCACTGTCGCACACGGTTGTCATATACCAGAGAACTTTATAAAGCTGGATGGTCATGCTCTTCCAACTGCCAATTCAGTCCGCGACCTAGGTATACGTTACTCAAACTCATTCAATTTTGCTGAACATATATCTTTCCTAATAGCTAAAACTAAACGAACGATTGGATATATTAAGCACTCATTCTTCTTTCCTGCAGCTCGACTGCACCGTTATAAGCTGTGCGTATGACCCCAACTTGAGTAATGCACGTTCATAAATAGTAACTTGCGCAAGTCTGATAGGCTAGTTCTGGAAAGTCTACAACGTGCATTTACGAAAGGATTAGTGGGTTATCCGTCTTCGCTGAACTACAGAGAACGCTGCCAGACGCTTAAACTGGATCCTCTTTGGCTACGACGTCTCAAGCTAAACCTTGCTCTCATGTATAATCTAGTTTATAGCAATAAATTCACTGTCAACCTCGCGATTCGCCTTCAGCATAGCTCAACATACAACATCAGGAACAAAAAGTTCACTTTGATAACTCTTGAATCCCGTAGAAAACTCCGTTCAACTTTTTTCCTAGTGAAATATACCTACATTTGGAACAAACTCTCACATGCAATCAGAACCAGTAAGAATATACATCAATTCAAACTACGCTTAGAAACTTTCCTGACATTAAAGAACGTCATGTTGATTTTCAAACTCTGCCTGCCTGAAGACGATATCTTTGAAAACGGACCTAATAACATCTAAACACCAGATCTAATCTAATAACAACCGACAGTGAACCTATACCACATGATGTGACGCCACACACACTTCGAACTGATCAAAGCTATCAACTTTGCCATTTGATGAATTCCACATTTTGAAACTTATTATTGCTGCAGCAAGATAGATCACGTACACAGCTCTGTCGAAAAATTGCAGCTGCATAACAAATCTACAGCCAATATATGACATCGTAAACATCCCCGTTAGTAATAACTAAACCATCCTGGTACTCTTACTTCCTACTTAACGATTATCAGCTGTGTATAGCTATCAACCACTACGCAATAGTTGTGCAAGTTAAAACAGTTTAGAGAATATATAGCTTAACCTGTTCACCTCATGATTACATATAAATACGTGCCTGTTCCCATTCTACAGACCACCTGATAATCTTTCCGTGTTGCTTAACATCTTTCAATTCTACACAACGGCCGTATATACTAAATCGACATCGGTATTCGGCTGTAGTCGTATACTAGGGAAATCTGTTAATCGACCACTTTTCGCGTTATACGATAACAATATCTGTTAGAGATATATACTTTGTTAATTAACACAAAATTTTAAATTCTATATAAAGGGTTTAGTTGGAAAATTTCAGATTCAATTATTCGTCATACTTCTCAAGATCATTTTACGTTCTACTGCTTATCACGTAATTTTGCCTTCCATTACTGATTCCACGGAAAATATTAACGCGAGACAACATTCCGTGACGTCTGGAAAATTGGAATCCCGTAGTGTTTAGACAATTCGTGAAATTCCGTCGATTTGAAGAAATAACGGAGTCCAGTCCAGAAGATCGTCCATTTCTCCAGAAAAATTGGGACCCACCTATCTTCCTTCATCTTTCCAAAAGATTCTACATGTTTTTCCGAGGCCATCTACATCAACCGATGGCGAAATTCCTCGACTGTTCATTTTCTCCATTCTGAAAATTCTTTTATCTTGCATGACCTTGAACATAACGCCGACGTTACCATTGTGAAGCCACAATTGATGCAACAACAGAACTTTTTTTTATCGAATATTGAAAATCTTGCAGACTATTGTTTCAGAAGCAAGTGAGCCAGCTGTCCCTTCATAAACTAGAGATTTCCTTTATTATTTTGTCCGTTTTATTATTTCATCAGAGCAGAAAGAGGATATATATTGCGATATGTTAACATTTCATTTACTCTCATCAGTCGCAAACGTAAAACATGCCAGTTATATGCAACAAATATTCAACGACACACGGGGACTAGACACACATTCAAGCCCACCAGTTATTATGTAATCATGACCATGGCAACCCGACTGGTTGTTCCAACCACTTCTGTGCACATAACGTCGATTGGTAAGTTCGAATGAGAATCGCTTCTCAGAAGGCTAGTAACTCCGGATTTCGGTTGCGCAACAGTATCTTGAATGAGTTAACCGGGTCAACTTGATGACCTGTTGTCATGAGATGGTTAGCAATCGATGAAGTTGGATTTCGAGTAGTCAATGCGCCAAGTTGGGACTGGTGCGTCATCTGATGTTTCAACCAGTTCGGGATGTGTTCAGCGACTCTCTGTGATAGTTGTCGGTCTGTTCTGCCTATGTAAACGTCACTGCAACTGTAAGGGAACTGTTACTGATTGGTGTTTTGCACAATTAACAATTAAGTGTACGGTATGGAATTCACGTTAAAATGTGTGTACTGATCGCGTTTATCCGAGCCTGTTTCTCACAGGTGCGTTGAGAAATACATCATTATCATTATTATTATCATTATTACTAGGAACATACAGTTTGGACATAATTAGCTTTCGGCAGATCCGTCTTGTAAGCCATACTCTGTTCAGTCCAGGCATACATTCTGCAAAGCAGCAGAGAGGATCACAAATTATCCAACCAGGCAGGGCTTCAATCACACGTGGTTGTTTCTGTGCAATACATGTTTGATGAAATACCCAGTAAGCTTCTGGTACATCACATCCAATCAGTATATTAACCTCTCTTCGATCGATATTTCTGAATCTCATTCCTCTCAAGTGCTGTCATCCCGCACTCACATCTGGCCAGGGAGCTACAGGCCCAAACGACAAATATTTCATAGCGCACGCCTCGTCAGCCGAAATGATTCATTTATAGACAGCGAAAATAACTCGAGCTCTGCTTTGGCACACAAAGCTAAGTGCGTTACCCAGTGTCGTGATTGTTAGGCACGACTGAACTGCTGCGATTTGATATCTACCAACCAAACTTTGTTCTGCAGACGTTGTCTGGACCGCTGTCAAGGAAAGTATAGGTAGTACCAAAGCCAGTTGCAGGTTCCACATACACACGGTTGATGGCATCCGATTCGGATTAGCCTGTCACAGTGACTGAAGCCAAGGCACGGCTGCACTCAACCATCACTGCGAGTGGTTTACGCGGCACCACTTACGGTTCCACCCATACACTACATTTCCAGTGTAAACCGGAAGGAAAATGGTCAGGAGGTGTGTGTGATTGAGTCAGTTGTGTCCAGTCGGCCAGTTGATTGGCTAATAAGGAAATGAAACTCTTATCTTTCGGAAACTAACCACAGAGAGGCTGCAANGATTGGCTAATAAGGAAATGAAACTCTTATCTTTCGGAAACTAACCACAGAGAGGCTGCAATGACGAGATCTAAACTAACGAAAACGCTTTGTGAAGTGTAATGCAAGAAGAATTACAGTATAGGAGTGCCGGTTAATGCATCCCAGAGAAGATAAGGAAGAAAAACAAAATTCACATTGAATTACGCATAGCCAGACAGATCACACATCATGCGGTACAGCAAGAAAGTTGAAGGAATTAATGAGTAGAAGATTGCAGACACCCAGGTTTCTGAAAAGAGGAGCTGATTAAGCGTCAGCGACAAGGGTCTTGGCCGACACAGTCATTAACAGAAGTAGAATGGATATACTGATATGACCTACCAACAAAGAGCATACTGGCCGGGAATGAAGAATGAGGTTAACAATCATGTGCGGGCGTGCCAGCAATGTCAGTTGTTGAAGAGCACTAACCACCCCAGTCAGTATCCCACACAACCAATTCCGGTCAGTGAAATTGGAGAACTGTGGTCAGTGGATTTGATGGGCTCATTTCCAGTAACAACGTCCGGAAATCAATACCTCGTAGTCATGACCGAACACTTCACAAGGTGGATCGAAGCAGTCGCTATACCCGATCAGCGCGCAAGCACGGTGTGCAGGGCGGTAATGGAGCACATCGTAGCGGATCACGGAATACCACAAAACATATTGACTGATCGAGGCCCCTGCTTTGAAAGTGAAGAGTTTCGGAACTGTTTGAAGCGTTTGGGAATCAAGAAAATACGCACAACTCTACACAATCTTCAATCAAATGGATTGATGGAGAGAAACAATCGCAAAATCAGAGTGGTTGGCTGCAAAATGGGGAAGCTGAGGGGGAAACGTTACCGTTGATTCTGTTGGCCCACCGCTGTTCGCTGTAAGGGACAACGAAAAAGTCGCCATTTGAGCTAGTGCATAGGCGCGTGCCAAACTTGCCATTCAATCAGGAGATTGGTTTATGGAGTGACCGACGGATGAGCACGCGTGAACTAGCGGAAGCTCGGAGATCAGCCAACCGAAACTTGAAAAACACACAGGAAGTTTCCAAGGAGCAATCAACTGCGAGGTTATCGGGTCGAAGGACTGTGTTTGAACCTGGTTCTAAGGTTGGATACCGAGACCGGCGGAGCGCGGGGGCAACAGGACCCGGATCTAGGAAGTTCTTGGCAAAGTGGAGGGGACCGTATGTAGCAGTTGAACGTCGTGGTCCAGTGTATCTCCTAAATAATGATAAAAGTCAACATCGAGTGCACGGAATCTAGCTTTGTAAATGGTACGTCGCTCAGTTCAGAAGAGAATGCACACCACGTTTGTCAACAGCACCGAGGCCGGCACGCAGATCGTCGAGAAAACGAGGAGAACCTGAACCCCCCTTGCAACGACTGGAAAAATCTTTGAGAGGGGATGGAGTGTAATGGGGATAGACGGTCATACCATACTACCCACACCACTATTCAGTAGCAGCTTGGATCGAAATGATCGCCGGATAAATACGGGAGATATATGGGAAGGACCACTGGAAGGCAGAATTACATGGAATGGTCTTCGCCACATGACGGATCTGAGACGTGGTGTCTAAAACGACGGGAGCATCCTCAGACGAGTGTGGCATGCAAATGAGTGTTTCTGTTCGTAGTTTCGTTGAGACGCTTAAGTCGTGTACTCTTTCCCCAAATAAACAACTTGTTTGCCATCCGCCTTCTCGGTTTACAAAAGTAATGCCTCCTAATTTTACTGTGGTCCAGTCAATCAAGCGACATCAATTACAAAAATAAAGTGACACTACAGAAGAGGTGTTTAGGTGACGGATTTGCGCCAGAGTGTGTATAACGATAAAACGGAAGGCAAACCAATAAATATGGATTGACCAAATGACAAGTTGAGGTCTGTTGGATTGAAGGGATCACCACACAAGAAAAGATCAGCGTCGGAGGGTGGGTAAAGGCGAGACCGGATGCAGAATTTCACAAGCGGCGTGAGATGTTGAGCATCGAACTTTTGTTGGTCAGCGGCAGGAAAATTTCATCGTGCAATTCCTTTGCCAGTATAAAAAGTGAAAACAGTGACGCAGCGCTGAAAATCCTGTCTAATATTGTTGTCTTTTAATTTCAAAAGGGGTGGTGGTGCTTTCAAAGAAGTGTACCGTAGGAGTTGAAAAAGCGTGCATTGAAAGCGTGAAAAAAGCGATTAGAAAATACAGCCATTATCTGCAGACACCACAATTAATGTTTCTGAACACGGCTTTCGAAGGTGTGGACAGTGCCTGAGAAATTACGGGTGAGCCGACAAAATTTTGACTCTCAAACTTTGTACTAACCTAGGGATTTGGCTGTCATCTGGATTGTCTCTCTCTTATCACCACCAGCTGGCCGCCAAAATGGGTTTCACGACTCCTGGGATGATAAAAAGAGCCTTTCCCCCCATAAACCGAAACGCCTTCGACGCGCTTTACGGAGTATACACAAGACCATTGCTCGAGTATGCCAATCAAATCGTCTACACCGGTTTGAAGAAGGACATACTCGCCATTGAACGTGTCCAGCGAGTAGCCACCAAAATGGTCACTGACTTACGGCATCTATCCTACAAGTCTTGCCTCGCAATTTTCGATCTTTATCCACTTGAGTTTCGAAGACTCCGCGGCGACTTAATTCTTACACACTTTCTCTTTAGCATAGGACTCGTGCAACAATTCTTCATCTTAGCAAGTGATAACAGTCGAAGAGGTCACGACGAGAAGCCCTATAGGCTCCGACCTCGGACCTTCCTAAGACATCAGTTCTTCTCTTATAGAGTTAACTACTGGAACGACCTACCACTAGAGATTGTTAGCTGCTCTTCTAAGGACCGTCTTAAAGTGTTGTTGGAATCTCACCTACTTAATAAACCGTTAGATTATTAATTTATTCCGTTCTGCTAGATTAATATTTTACTCCGTTCCGTGTACTCTCTGTAACCCCCAAGTTCGGTGCTATACCCTTATTTCAATGATTGTCTTTCAAGTCAACAGAAAACCACCAGACATCGAACGACCAAACAGACTGAATCCGCGTAGTTTGGACCCCCAGCATCGAACCTGTGTACAAATCTCTGAGAATCGCCTACTCAGCTAACCTATAGCTGTTTCAGTGTGTGAATTGGCTTGACGTAGCGCAGCGGCAATCCAAATGTTTTCCTCCTGTAGCCTGCTGTTTGTCGTTTTTGCGGTGCTGGGGTTGTCCCTGGTGGTGTGTGAGGAGGATGTCGTTGTTTCTAGGAATATACTTATTTTGGTGGAAAACGTATGGGTTAAAGAAACGCACTCACAATTTCTCAAATCATTGACTGGTAAATCAATTTTTGATCCCGATAATTGAGTACAGACCGCGGTTACGTGACCACAGTTAGCACTGCGGATGATCCAAATCTAAGTCTCACTAAATATGGTGAGTATAATTACGGACACTTAGTAATTCTTGCGCCGTCGGCCTCGGGTAGGTGTGAAATGTTTTTTTACATTTCGACTTCAGAGTTCGGGGGAAAGTTGAACGTCCGGGAAATCGTGGATTTTTTGGACTACGGTGGGAATGTTGTCGCGGTTGCAAATTCGGAAGTGGGGGAGGCCATAAGAGAGCTTGGAAGCGAATGTGGAATAGAGTTTGACGAGGAAAATACGCACGTTATCGATCATCATAATTACGATGTTAATGACGATGGAACAGTGAGATACACTTCATCCAGTCAAAATCACTTTAGCATACCAATGTTGTTGTTTCTCCGGAAAACCTTATTAACTCCTCTGTGATCACTGGTGACGCAAACAGGCATCCCTTCCTTTATCGTGGTGTTGGGTGGGTACACAAATTTTACTAACAGCCTTGAATAGAATATCTTCGGACTCTAATAATCCTCTGCTTATCAATGTTTTACATGCTTCGCGCACTTCGTACAGCTATAATTTGCTCAAAAAAATGACGGATTATCCTAATGTTGTCGGAACGAACACTCAGCTAATTGTCGCTCTTCAAGCCCGCAACAATGCACGAGCCCTATTCATTGGTTCATTGGATTTTCTATCCGATAAGTTCTTTACAGCTTCCGTGGAAAGCACATTGACCGGGGAAAAGTGAGTCTACGTCTCAAGCATTTCCAGCGGAACTGCTTAGGGATTCACCGAGTAAACCCGAGTTAATTCTTTGATTGTAAATTCACTGTCTCAACGAACATCGGCCACAATGTGTCATTCACTTTAATCGATCTTTTGAATCTCTTTCCAGCCTGCACATGCGAGTTAACTCTAATAGATAGAACTCTAATAGATAGAATGTCTGGAACATAAAGCACCAGAAAGTTTGCCCCCGTCACTACATTAAAATTGTTGTTAATAAAACACTGGTGTTTGAACCTATAGAACATACTATCAAGATGAGTGAGTGACGCGATTACTGATGTAACCACTCCCACAAATCTTAGGCTGGGCAGCTGATAACATGTTTACATGTAACCAAATCCACATGTCCCAACTAAACGTGTATAGTTTTTGCGCTTGTTCTAGCCAGCAATGTCTGCACAGTGTAACCCTCCGTTGTGAGGTCACGCCACAATAGTTCTTATGTTCAAGAGAGGTATCAGGGGCTCTTGCGAAAACCAGAGGGAAGCTAGTTTGAACACAGTCATTTCTAGGGTTCTGGCATCCATTATACTTCGTCGATTCACTGCAGTTCGGGAGGTAAACGTTAGGGAAAAACATGCAAGGGTTCTCCCTGGGTGCATATGTACAGATCACACTTTTACTCTTCGCCACTTTCCGGTGCAGCATCGTGTACCGCCATCCTTCAATTGCCGCACTTCTCGACTATGAAGGTGCGTTCGATTCGACGAGTAGATCTACACTTTTAGAGTTGCTTAAACACAGGGGCTTGTCGGTGCTTTATTCGCACTCTTCAGCTTGGGTTGGGGTTTATGGTGAACTGTGTGACAGTTTCAGCACCATGGGTAGTGTGCGTTGAGACCATACACTTCCACCACTTTTGTTTAATTTCGTCACAGGCGAAATAATGGAAGACTGTGGTGCTCGCAAGGTGCTGGCGTGGACCTCCTACCTGGTGGAAAACTGACTGGTCTTGATTATGCTGATGACAAGGTGTTGTTTGACAACTTTCAAACAGCACAAGTAATGCTAGACGCACTCTGCCAAGTGCGCTTTGCATCCTCGAAATGCAAATTGCTCCTGCAAGATGGCTGATAGCGTAGATTTGATGCTAAATAGTGAGGTCATGGGGGTTGTTGGTCGATTTGTGCTTAGGAAGCTGCATCAGCAACGGTGGAGATGTAGGGATTGAAACAGAAACGCGTACTTCTAAGGCTAGGGCGGTGTTCGCTAATCTAGGGCACCTATAGCGACAGAGCGATCTCACTGAAGCTTAAGTGTCGCGCATATAAAACAACAGCGAGGGCTGTATTGCTTTACGGCATCGAAACTTCGCCGGTCAGGGTGGGAGACGTAACCGCCTTCAGGTAATCGACCACCGATTTCTGCGTTCGGTCGCTGTCATCGGGTGGCACCAGCGAGTAGACAACGAGGAGGTTAGGAAGCGGGTGTTTGACACTGATGGTCAAACGAGTTCTTTTGTTCACTACTCATTTTCATTGACTTGGATGGTTAGGTCATGTACTAAGGATGTCAGCTAGTCGTCCGCCACACCGAGCACTGTTTGCTGATGCTGAGGCCAGCCGGTGCAAGGTTCGAGGTGGACAGATGATGATGTGGCTTAGAGAAATGAAATCGTTCGCAGTGGGGTTGGTCGCTGTGGATTGAGTTCGTCTTCCAAGCTGGGGATCTCGTGACTCACAGAGTCAGTGGCTGGAGACATTAGATGAAATGGCGGCTAACCGAGCTCAGTGACATGAATGTTGTTTGTCCGAGTGACTGTGAGGTGGGTGCGTTTAGTGACGGGGGGCGGTGAAAGTCGTAAGGAAGCTGTTTTGTTGATGACGTCTTAATTTCACTCATAGCTTGTTTGTTTGTTTGCTAGGTGTAGGCATCTTGATGTCGAAAGTTTGAATATAGATGTAGTTACTTTTATTGGTTGAATCTTTTCGTGTCGCCTGCTTTTTTCCTTTTCCTGTACGGGGTTTCCTTTTTTCCTCCTGATGGCTGTGTGGTAGCTCGGCATCAATGTGAACCGTTGTTGTACTGCTGTGTTTACTGCTGATGGTGTGAAACACGTATGTGTTCAGCATTTATCAGTTATGTATCTGATCGGAAAAGTGTTAATGTCTTATTGCTTGATGCGTCTACTTATGCTATCTCCTCGCTTATCCGGGCGAATAGGAGATAGAGTTAAACTGAAAGGAGTCATTATTAAAGCCCTTACTTCGAACAGCGTCTACCGCTTGTGACACCTGCATGCACGTTCACTCCAAAAAACGTAACGACCGTCGACCAGATAATACGGTTTATTACGCTGGTAAGCAGTAGCTTCCCACATGTCGACTGTGGGTTTCTGAATAGCCTGACCTATAGCATAGCGTGCAACGCTGTCGTCCTTGTTTCTTCCTCAGATGTATCCTCTGTTTTATTGGTTGGTTTTCATTTGGTCCATAGTTTGTTTACTTATTTTGTAAGCACTCGGAACCATATCCTAATGGGCGATTAACACGTTAGGCTAGGATACCTGAGAGGGCTGTTCTCCAAATATCGGAGCGCCATTTAGAGTGAGTGGTTCTAAGTAAGTTAACTTTTCTTAAATAATGCCTACTCCTATGGGCGTGGCCTTCGGGGGGTGTCAAATGTTGTACCGCTATCGATCGTGATGAAATAGAGGTCCTATAGCAGTATTTGCACGTCTGCTCCGTTAACGAAATAACACCTGAAGTGATTAAAAAGACAGTAGCTTATAAAGCTCCTCAGGGGGATTTGAGCTTGAGCATCTACAGGCATGGTCACGCTATTTCATATTTCGGTCGCAGCACTATAATTTTGCTCCAGCAGGTTTTTTGTGAGGCCGTATTCCTAGTCTAGCTATCTTTAAACGTTTGTCTGTCATACTGCCAGGCTTTCTTCGTCTTGGTATAGTTATTCCGGGTTCATGTGTGACTGCAGTTTATGTAATTCCGTATTATTATTTTGTGACGAATTGGATAACGACTCCGACATGTAAACGGCCAGGTGCATCAGTGGAATTTTCGACCTGTTTGTACTCACTGGATCATATAGCTCAGTTTTACATAATTGAGTTTAGATAAGCAGCCGTCTGATACAGAATGTGCGTGTTGCGGACAGTGTTCAGTTTCACGCACAAGACGGCTAAGACTGACTACCCTGGATGTCGTAGCCATTTCAGCCACGATTTTGCTGCCTGGATTTGTCAACGCCCCACATACTAAAGCCTTTTCTTATAACGTGCTTGTTTTAAGCAACAAATCCGTATACGTTACAAATTCTGAGGTTATTCCTTGCTTTCCCTTTAACTCAGATATCCCATTTCAGGAAATCGAGAGCTAATCAACAATCTGTTACCTTGGGTTTTGGGCGAACGGGGTCAGCTTCGCGTGGTTTCCTTGGAACATCATCGCATCGGTGAAACAGATGCCCCCGGTCAATACACCATTATGGACAACGTTTATTATGGCATTCGGATCGAAACAAAGAACGAGCTCGGTCAGTGGGTCCCATACGACGCTGATGACGTTCAGTTAGAATTCTTTCGGATCGATCCATTTATCCGACGTACCATGAAGCATAAAGGTAGTGCTTTTAGTCACCGTAATGTGCCTGAAACTAAAACAGCTCATCCCGTCGTTCTTGTTTTGTTGAAAAGCCTTACGAACTAACTTTATTAGCACATCTCAAAAAGGTGCTGTTTAGGCGGAACATCTCGGAGAAAGGCACACTGCCGCGTGACATGAATGACCATGATTTTCGTTGAGCTTGACTTTGAAAGAACCAATTTAGCTGGAATGAATGTATGCGCACTTACACACTGGCGGTATTGATATTATGTCGTGGGTGTTGTGACCTTCATTGCTGTTTTTATGGTTGGTATAGACGATTGAAGCCATAGTGCACAGGAAATCAGTTATCATGCTGATGCGGCTTTTGACAACAGTTGCCATGTTTTAAAGCACTTGCGACCGACTTTTACAGTCAAAGTCTCATAGTCAACGACAGAATTGACAGTGTCTGTAGCCTTTCTCAATGACGCTTTTCATGCTTTCATAATCTCGTCTTTTACCCCTGAACTAGGTTTCCCCCCTTATTATCACGTGACAGTCTTCATTGTCTGTCACTGATTTGTTGCTAGCGACGACTAACCCCTGGGAGCTCCATGAAACGGCCTTCTGGGCCTCAGCTATCCTGAACGGTCTGTTTCAACTGTCGTGGGTGAATAGCTCACTTTAATCTTCATAGAATACGCGCTAACCAACTTCTTTGCATGCGCGTTAGATGTTAACTTATTGGCAGCTGCAGTGTTGCGTGCAGTGCGAATTTTGTGTGTGTGCACAAAGCTTTCTTTTGTAGGTAGGATATTCTAACACAGCTGCTCAGTTTGGGAACATATACCTCCTCTAGTAAACGTTTTCACTCATTCGAAAGTAGAAATTCTTTAAGCGTTGAAGCACGACTTAGATTAGCTTAATCGCTGATGCGTTGTATAGTTGAATATCCCGCCATTCTCGACTTTGGGCCGTACCCACAGATACAACGACTCGGGCTGTCGTTGGTCGTGACAGTGATCCACGTGGTTGTAGAACAATAAATACGTGCAACTGTATAGTGACGAAAGAGAAGGGGGTAAGAGCAAAGGAACAAAAACGACCCATTTTCATGAGAAAGAACAGTCAAGAAGTTTGTGGATACATCCTTCCTGCATATCGCGACGTATTGTCTCGCCAACGAGCTTCCAACCAGCACTGTCAGTGGTCACGAACTTCCCAGCTAGGTAGATAACACTTATCAACCTTGGTCGGCAGCACGGTCAAAGCTTTCGTAGCACGTGACCACGTCATTGCCTGATCGCCCAGTAGTTTATTCCAGTCGTCAACAGCCACACTGAACAATGCGCGGTGCGAATTACGCCTTGTCGACGTACGAAGTACATGACGCAACTAGCGAAGGCTACATTCCAACTATCTCAGTTATCGATCACGAATTGGAAGATGTCCCAAACACACGTCGACCGACTGTCCCGTTGTTCATAAAGTCAGTCCCCTTGATACAGGCTAACTGACGGAAACAACGGTGATCTATTTCCGGGTGTATCTTCAGCACGAATGAGTCAAGCCTCAGGACGATAGAGCAAAACTGAGTCCACACACATATTTGTAAACTCTGCTTTTAATAGATGCATGGGTATTTTTACGACGCCCCCTGTGAGCTAGGCTAGCGAGTGCATTACGTGTCTTCAATATCCCCCTGGACACCTCGTCAGTGCTACTACAGGCCGATGTAGTGACACTACTCAGGTAGATGAAACGGTCAACATTCTTCAGTTGCCTGTCAGTTATAACAAAGCCAGGGTCAATGTCTGTTCAATCTTACGACAACACTGCACTTTGAATTTGAAAAACGCATGCCATACAAGCTGGCCACATTTAACCGATTCGGCCAGGGCTGCATGCACTCTGTGAAGCAGCGACGTCCGCATTCCAGTCAGCTTACTACCTGGTAGAAGCCCCACTCCGAGGTCATCGAAACCACTAAGTGCTGACTCCTAAATACCGTTCATTACAAGTGTGAGAAGGAAGGGATGTTGGGGACTCTCTAGATGGCTATCTACAAATGCGCAATCTACACTCATTGCGGACATGAAGGGACTTCAGTGAATCGATATACCTCACTGGTACTGCTCTGCAATTGAGAGAGCGTATCAGACTTCGGAGTCGAGAACAGTTTTTAGGTCCGGAAATGCCACCACTGTCGGTTTACAAAGAGACCACCGAAGTTCCGGTGTTTCTTTCAAGGCGGATTTATGATCGACGCACTCACAGTCAGGCTGGAGACTTGCTCCTTCTTTCGTCCGATTCTCTATTTCCGAAGCCGTCACATTATAAGACCTCTGAGTAGCTTGGGCGCGATAGAGACAAAGTTAATACCTTTGTAGTTGTCACATGTTGTCCCGGCATTTCTTGAAAGTAGGTGTGACTGTTGATAAGCATGAGAACCCTTTCAGTCTCCCATATGGAACGAAGGACTGTGATCAGTTCAGTAACGGTCTTCCACTGTCATCCTTGAAAGGTTATGGAGAAAGGCCCGGATCTGGGACTTTATTACGTCTCATTATTTTGGCTCCAATGTGCCTTTAGTTTCTGGTAGGGAACCCTCTGAGATGTAACTAGCCACACGATCTCCATCACCCACGACTGGATGAGGTTGATCAGGCCAGTTGATTTATTCCTCAGAGTGTCTAGTCCACTTGTCAAGTCGCTGTGACAGGCTGCCAATCCGTGAGCCATCTTTTTCACATACGGTCTCTAATGGCTTGCCGACAGTCAATGTAACCACGAATCAGGAAGAACAGCACCCAGCTATTCCCCCACAAAACTGCCCTCTCCACTTCTTTGGCTCGCTCGGATAAGTAAGCCTCAGTCCTTATGCGAACTGTTCGTAAGTTTACGTCTGGTTTCACAGCAACCATGGTCATATTCGGAGTCCGAATGAATCGGTCGACGTTTGTCCACAAGTTCTGATTCGACAGAAACCCTCTTCTGTCATGTCTGCAACGTTCTTTCGGGATGGAATCCTTTGTGAGAGGTTCGTTTAGCCGTTGTGGCTTTTGTCTAGTGCTTATTCGGGTTACTGCACTGTTGTGACCCGCGTAATTTAACTATCGGCGCTGTTTGGTAGGCGTTTTATGCAGACTTACCGCTCAGTTTCCTGCGGAGTACTTTATGTTTGCAAGCAGATCGCCTGTGAGTAAACAATAAAACTAAGTAGGCGCAAAAAGCTGGTTGATCTGAACCGAACTGTTTACACAAAGATGAACGACAGTCTTTACTGAAGTGATGCCGTCGATAACTGACAGCGACATGATCCATTTGTGTCTGCGACTGACTTGCACTGGGTGGTCTCCACGTGACACATTGCTGCCGTCTGTACTGAAATGCGCTACTCAATATATGGAGTCTGGTAGATGCACACAATTATAATAAGCGGTTACCTCGTCACCACGTGGCGCACGAACACCGAATGTACCACCCAATTGCTTCTAGCCTGAGGTAATGTGACTGAGCTGTGCCTTCATGCTGTCGGCAAATACAACGGTGTTCGAGTGTTTAGTTCATCTCAGATTAAGGAAGACATCTTGGAATGCGTTTTTGACGGCATCTGAATTATTGTCCGTTGGGGCATATGCAGTCATTACTGATTAACAACGTCTTTCTGATCCGTGCAGACCGACTTTCACTGAAGTGCTGAATCTGACATGGCATAGGCGACCCTTCAGTGTGACCCAGTTAAACGAACCGAGTCCTGCCTTACGGTCAAGTGCAGTTATCGCCCTAGCTTGACTACGAGATTCGGCTTCATTATCATTGGAAACCTTGAAGAAGAATCACTGACCCACTGCATCATTTCGGGAGGGAAGTAAGATGCAAATTGGGGCTAGAATCGCAAATGCGCGCTTCATAAACACGGCACACATCCAATTTCAAACTGGAGTGATTGCTAGCCAAAGCAGATTGTTGACCTATTTACTGACGGGTGCGGACGCTGAAAGTGCCAGCGTCTACCAGCTGTCCTGATTTGAGGTGAGGGCAATCTGCAACAGAGGATGGAGAAGGCGAAAATGAGTGCACTAGTCTATCAGAGCAACGGTAACGTGATACCTCTTGACCGTTTATGCTCAAAAGAGGGCTGGCATGGGACACTTCACCCCAAGTCTGAATTAAGAGTCGGACCCGCGAGATAACCGGAAGTAGGGTTTTCTCGGCGAACCGTACGCAGAGCTAGTGATTCAACAGCCTGACTCATTTGCTAGTTCGTGACTCAGTTATTTTGAGAGCACAGTGAATAGGGCGGTACCATCTGATTCTGGTCACTACTTCGTGCAGTTGGTGTATTTGAAACTACGTCGGATTTTGAGTGATACCGATAGTTTTTCGACCGTAATGGATAATACGCTAGTGGTTACGGTCAACCCTTGAACGATAGCAATGCCGTCGCTGTAAAAGCCGTTCTGCTTCACGGCTTAAGCACTCCCGAAGCGATCAATAGTGTCGTATGTAGTCCTATGAACACTACTTTTCGTTTAACTTTTCGCTTTCGGCATTCAGGAGGACTGAAGTCCTAGAGACTGTAGTCCTCTGGATCGATGCAGTTCATAAGCCTAACTATGTTGTCAAGGTAGCAGAATAGGTCAGGAATGGAGTATGTATGCGGAATTACCATTATATCATTAGAGCGTGGGCAAGTACACCACCAACTCACTGTACCAGGTACTTTGACATTGGAATTACCATTCCGAGGCATATAATTTCGGTTATGTGGTGGTCCATATCAGACGTTGTGTACCTAAAGTAGAGTTTGCTACCAGCTTCTTTGCCCCCTCGAGTACCTCTCCTTTCTAGTTGTTTAACCCTTTTTCCATTGCCTTCGACCTCAATAGGTGGCCTGTATTATGCAACTTTCAAGCTGCCTGACGTCTATGGTGTATTCAAGTTTGTGGTCGACTATCATCGTCTTGGTTACACGCATTTGGAGAGTATAACACAGGTAACGATTTCACGTCTTGACCAATTCCACTATGTCGCTGTAATTAACTTAGATCAATTATATCGCGTATTTCATGCAACGGAATGCAAGTTGCGAAACCAGAATGACAGCTGGTTGTAGCGGTTATTTCGTCATTACAAATATATTTAGAACATGCTTTTTATCGTAGAGGTGGTCTACTGTAGTTAAGTACGAACACGTGTTTCACACCTGCTCATGGTTTTTTATGCTTCCAGGTTCCCGTCCGGCCTTTCACACATACACAATACGAACGCTTCATTGAAGCTGCCTATCCTTACTACTTCAGCGCCATCTCAATGGTCGTTGGTTTAGTTATGTTCAGTTTCGTTTTCCTTTACTACAAAGATGACAAAGAGAAAATGGAATAGTTTGCCTGTCTGTCTTGCACTAATGTGATTTGTGGTTGGATGACGAAGTGTAATTCTGTGCTACAGTCTCTTGTTTTGGTACCCGATGGGTGGTGTCTGTACTCAGTTTCCTTTTTATTGTTTGGCTTTTCGCCGTGATGTTAATAAAGTCAGCTTTGTAAAATACGAGCACTTCTGTGTTGTTCTGAAGGTTTGCTTACAGTGGCACTCAAGATGTTTGCTCGAACATTGCCTGAGGTCCGCAATTGCATTGTGGCTGTCAAGCGTAATAAGTCTCCTCGTCCAGATAACCTCGTGCCGGTACTTTTCAAAGAAAGGGGAGAGTCGTTAGTAGGGACTTTGACTCATGTTTCAACTTGTTTGGACGACGGAAACCATCCCCCGGAGTTGGGGTCACTCGATAATAGTTCCTATATTCAAGAAAAATATCAGGGCTCTTGTGAAAAACCATAGAGGAATCAGTTTGACTCCAGTCATTTATAGGGTTCTAGTGTCCATCATACTTCGGGAGGTAAACATTAGGGAAGAACAGGCAGGATTTCTCCCTGGGCGGGGGTGTATAGATCACATTTTTACTATTCGTCAAATTCTGTAGCAGCGTCATTTATATCGCCGGCCAATTATTGTATTTTCAAGTGGAAAATCATCCACATTTGATCGCAGCTTCCGCATTCAGATAGACTTTCCAG
>QNGE01003740.1:3965-44200 GCA_008508345.1 Paragonimus westermani | reverse complement strand
AAAAAAAAAAAAAAAAANTATTACAAAGCAATAAAATCGCCATAGATGTATGAACAACAGCACACTGCTATGACTTTGAAATGTTCGCTAACTCACTAAGCATTCCAGAAAACCGTTAGTGACGTGCCATAAAAGCGAGGTAATTTTGACGAATTCACCGGTTGCCTATAGTCAAAGACTTGTGATGGATTTTTCCCAAATACTTAGAAGAAATCGCTTAGTCTTCATGTGTAGTTTCGGGAAATAGTGCAATTACTAACGTCATAATTAGCAAGACAGAACCATTTTCACAACAAATATGATGACAGAAACCAACGGGTGCATTAAAGATTAGAATTTGAATGCTAACCAAAAGAAGACACAGAACCCAGCGATAAGCCGAAGGCTGATCAAGCGACATTGCGAGACCGTACCGGTTGGGTTTCTGAATGTAACATACGAACCGGCTGTTTTTGTTTGATTACTCATTACACCGTGGACCGCTTTTGGGCAGCGTAGAGACACCATGGGACAGCGTTCTTCTGAAGCAGAGAATCCACCGATAGTCCTCCAAAAGAACACATCTTGGACAAGCATGAGACAGAGGCCCAGCTAGCCATGCACACAACTTACACAAGCGAAAACCGAAATGACGCTAACGACATGGTGAGACGTTCTGTTAGACAATCCAGTCTAAGTCCGTACGCGCTTGCTAAATTTGGTTGTGCCTTACATTGAACACTTTCTCCGATGAACTTGGCTATAGACTTTATGCAACTTTGGAAAGAATAGCCTAATGCCACAACGCACATTGCGATCAAATCCGAAACAACATGTAAACCACTTTCTCACTAACGCGTACGCTCAACTTTATTACCACTTACAACTAAGTTCTCTTCAATTACGTTTCTCCTGCTTTCAGGTTTTTACTTTCTTTGTGTTGTACTCTTGCTATTTATACGTACTGCTTGGAGCTATATGTACTGATCGTGTATGGTCGGGTGTGCTTCTCACATATCAGTTGAGAAATTCGCATTAATGTTATCATTACTTGTCAGGGAAGTCGCCAGTTTCTCGAAAATATTGTGTGGCAAAGGCCAACAAAGTACACTGGCGAGTGACCTTCATAGTTGGCACGGTCATGTGCCACTTCGCCCTTCAACCCTTGTGCCAAATCTCTTACACCCCACCTATGCGCGCAATCGCTCACACGCCTACGTCCCGCTTACGTGCATCACTGAACTGTTCGGTTCAATTGGTCCACCTTTGATTTGGTCTTCTGATTGGTCACAAACCCTTTAAATACAATCCGGTTTGTGACCGTGTTGCCTTCGGATTGAGTGGCATAAATAAGCTCTGTCTCGGGTGGTTGTGTTGGCCGGGAAGTTACGAACCAATTATGCATGCTCCGTATTCCGTTGTTCATTACCGTTGGCCGTCGTTTCGTTTGTGCGCCGTCTTACTGACCATTATTCTGTTATCTGTTTACGTGCTTGTAGGCCATTGAATCAGGTACACCATTACTACTTCACAAAATCGGGTCACATGAGAGTCCGTCCATTCCATAGAGACCCTACATTTCATATGCAGGTGATTGAATTGGAAGTACCGTAGTGTTGCCAGAGAGTCAATCTGAGGGAGATGGATGATGCATTAGGAGGAACCTGGGCCCCCTTACCAGCTTCCTAGGCAAATCGTCCAGAAATATACAGACATTCTCGGGAGGATTCCGGAAGTCAGTGGTTAGTAGTCATGCGTCTAAGATGCGTCCAAGGTAGGTCACAGCTGCAGACAAAGGCGGCCAATGGCTGAGCGTCGATTGCTTATGCCGCTTCAGTGTAAGATTGAGTTGATTCATTAAGGGCAGCAACTTTTCGTCTGCCTTGTTTAGAATTTGATAAGCTTATTAAGTGGGTGTAAAATGCATCAGGGTTTTCTTTCAGACAAACCGACAGGTCGTTATGAAAGTCACTGTTGTCACACCTCATTACCGGCTTGGATTTGCCACGTGGCACTTAGTAATATCGATTATCTCACTCAGAAGCATCTCGCTAGAAATATTTTCAAAACCTACTTTTCAAGCCCATAAGCTTACATGTTCTTTGTCTCCACAAATTCACTTTATGTGACTGATGTACTATAAGGATCGCACAGTTCCAAATGCTTATTGTAAAAGAGCTTTGACAAACGTTTAGTGAGTTCCCACAGATACCAAATGATTAATTTCCCATGCACTCCACTTAGTAACTTTATAACGCCTGCAAGGCTTACTAGGCGGGTCTTGCACAGGAATTTTTAAAACCGGGTGGTGTATCAAAAAAAGTAAAACGGGACAACTAAGGGGTTGTTTAGACCAGGAGGAGATATTCGGATGATAATGCCAAATCTGGTTAGGTAGGTATTCAGAAGTAAGTCCAGTCAGTAGAGCTGGCTAACATGGCGCCTTTTAACTGCGTTTCATGTATGCTTGAGCAAACCAAGGTGCAGAGCACTAGTTGGCTTTTTTGACGTTACCAACATCTAGCTTCGAATGACAGGACTCTGCAGCATCAGAGGCAAGAGACTGCCCAACAGTGGAATCAATAATGAACATGTTGAACAGCCCAGTGATAGGAAACCGATCTACAACGGTCTTCGTTCATCGAATCGCACTGTGTTCAGTTTCATCTCACTATGTGACTACAGTAGGTTTTCTATCGGTGAATGAAACCGCTAAACGCAAGGAATGTGCAACATCAGTATCCAGTAACATCGATTTGTCCTGAGTCAGTAAACTGGGATCTCACGTCAGTAAAACCCGAAGGTCTGAGGTGGTGTGAGCGGCAACGCCAATACCTGTACTTATTGTAGGTCAAAGTCTCGTTCGTTAGCGGAATTATCCAGACAAATCGCTCCACCAACTAAGAGCGGCCATGAACCACCAACTACCGAATCAAGAAAGAGCTTTCAATCTGTCAATCCTCACAGTGTCCGGGCCGGGTGAGCTTTCCCGTATTGGGTCGAATTAAGCCACAGGCCCCACTCCTGGTGGTGCCCTTCCGTCAGTTCCTTTAGGTTTCAGCTTTGCAACCACACCTCTCCCGGAGCCCAAAGACTTAAATGTTTCCCGGGGACTGCCCGCGGGGACAATAAAATAGCCACGGCGGATCGTCAGTTGGCATCGTTTGTGGTCAGAACTAGGACGGTATCTGATCGTCTTCGAACCTCTGACTCGCTCCAGATTAATGAAAACATCCTTGGCGGCTGGCCTGCATGTTACACTTATATCACCAGTTCGTAGGATAGCGCATCCGGAGGTACCTAACTCACTGTTAGCTACTGGTAGCATCTAGTGAATTCGGCGAGTGTAACGGCAGAAACATACCATGCCTGTAGTTTTGTCAGTATGTTTTTTCCTGTGGTTCTCAATCCAGAGGTCGGTGCGGAGTGAGATTATAAAACGGTCCAAATTATTGAATCAGCTGTGATATGTAAGCCATCTGTCAACCCCCTTTCGTGTACAAACTTTCCCTCTGTAAATTCTTGCTGGTTAACCTACTCGTGTTACAAGTGAGGGTAGTAACAATTTGCCGATACACACACTGATCTCTGTACTGTTGTTCTACTTGTTTGCATGAGCCTTGTTATTGTGATAAGTGACTTATGAGTGTTTTCTTGTGTCTTGACTGTTTTTCTCGCTTCTTTGAGGCATTCTACCCACATTTCATCCCCTGGTCAGTTGACAGTGGATTCGTATCTGCTTTGTACGCTACACGTCGTTTAGCACGTCGTTTAACAATTTTGGCCAGCTTTTTATTTGTTCAGCCTCAATACTGTTTGCTACCACAAGAGCATTTTTACTACACTTGCTCAATTACTCCCATTTTTGTGCATTGCTTGTTCTTATGTCAGGCAAACTATCACAAGTTTGGAGTCACATCTTCAATTAAGTGAAGTGTAGCACGGGAAAATTTATGTTATCCTTACCAACATTCAAGGAAATCTGCAGAAAATTTCACATTTGGAAGCAAAGTGGTAACAGCGAATGCAAGCTACTCAGATTTAAATTGAATTATTGATCAAACGAAGCGTGGTGGTATTTTAACTGTCAGAATTAGCGCCAACCGCGGAACCAATTTTACTGAAAATAGGTAATTCCTCCTCTCACCTGTAGCAGCCACATCTCTAGGGATATTTCTTGGACATTTCAGTATGAATATTATGGACTCTCGATTGACAACAGGTGTTTTTATCCTGTGCCCTTTGAACGGTTAGTGCATTCATAAGCAACGTTGAGACAAAAACCCAGCGGCGTTTGTGCTGTACCAAGAGTGTAATGGTTTTTGCCATCACGAGTAGAGCAACTCTTGTGGCCAGCAGAAACTACTAAAAAGCCGCAGTCATCATCACAGTCATCACAGTCAATACCCCAATCAGTTTCCCTAAAATACTCCACCACGAATACTGTCCAGTCTCCTCCGAACTGTACGATATGCTTGTCACCAGGGAACTCACTGAAAGGCACTGTGTCAGTCGTACAAACAACGAATTCGAAACGATTAAAATCATCGTTGCCGAGACTCCGCTGCAAACGAATATGTAACACAACTGTGTTTTTTCTCAATTTAATTATGATTGACGACTGGAACCAGTTTTGAAGTGTGCAAATTTAACAGACGTTAACCGCTACTGGCGAGATAGGAGATTCCGCGGAGTAAAGTGTATTCGACCATTCCAATGGCAATTATTCGGACTATCGCGTTAACTGGACCATCTTCCAAGTCCAGAAAACGTCAGAAAAGGCGGTCGAAAAGATGAGTACCTTTGGTACTGGAATACTAATGTTGACAGATTTGCAATGAAATGCTCACAGTCTATGTAAAGGCGAACTGACCGAATGCTCAAGGTATTCAGCAGAAAAGGCGTTTAAAATACAGCAACCAAAGATGCATTTGCCACCGGAGGCTAGTCAACGGCAAATTAACCCAATGAAAAATCTTTTACAGATAAAAATGAATGCGGTATAAACAAAAATAAGCAAGAATGTCTCAACAATATTGATAGCGATATATTTCTCAACTCACGTGTGAGAATTACGTGTAGTGACCTGGAGGTAACTTCGGTTTGCTCTCAAAATCCTAGTTCACATCGTACACTGGATTGTAAGGATGTTTGACTGCTGTCCACTTGCCACATGTAATCGCGTTTGTCTGTTCGCATGTTTGTTGGCCTATGCGCACTAACGGCGCCGTACACAATTCCGGCTTGTTCACGCACTTACGGTCAGATCCTCAACTCTCCTAGCTGCTCCGACCTATTGGTGTCGTTTAGCGTTGGTCGGGACTTACAGTAACTTCCTTATTCGCATCGTATTTGTTGCGTACATCTTGGAAAGCGTTAACTTTGTGCACGTACGCACCAAACACGTTCAATTGAACTTAATCAATGCATATAGTGTAATAAGATACACAATAAATGCACAAAAACATCACTGTTAACAGCACGATACACCGGTTGCATAAATAAGACAACAGTTTAGACGAAACGAGAGAGAAATATTCCAGTTCATGAAAAGGCATTTGACGTGCATGTTTCCAAAAACAGTCTTCATTCTCCCCCAAATTTGGTATTTAAAAAAATAGCTGAGTAGTTATATTACTGTGCACTTCACGAGGTGGTCCCTGATCTACTAACCAAGGTCACGCCGAGAAGGTGAGCTGAGGACGGCAAAAATGGAAAGCCGACGCAGTTCGCCATTATGTAATATAAGTGGAGTCGGAAAATGTGCAGAAAATTTCGTAGATGAGCAGTGATAATCGTAAGAAAGGAACAACACGAACATTTCATACGTACAATCATGGTACACGATTCATGGTGGTTATTCACCACGGAATGAAAAATGAAGACAAATTTAGGATCAGCTTTCTATAAGACCAAGCGATCATACTTCAGTGAAGTAAATGTTTCGCATCGTACCGCACATAGAATAACAAACGTAACAAACAAACTTGCGTAAATCCAACACCGAAACTGGAATTTCTTTTTTGATATGACCCCACATTAGTATTTAACGAATTTTCTGGCAGTATTAGCTCATGTGTTGAAACAGTTGTTCCACCGCTAACACTACGGTTTGCACCTCGTTAATCAACTGGGACCACTCATGTAAAAAGTCGAGCTGAAATGTTAGGGGATTTTTTCTGGGTTTCATAAATACTTTTGTGTTTTTTTTAAAAACCAAATTACAACTAACCCCGAACCGTGTGAGAGTGTTGTATTTGTAATCTAAGGAACATTTACGTTTAGAATCCAAACGTTGGGAAACCCAATGAAATCGACACCATATAGGACCCGAAAACACAGCCCGTTACCCTCCATTATATTATCTTTCTGGCCCTAATAGAGGTGAAACTCACGTCTAGTGATTCATTTGTGTAGCGGCTGACTTGAAGATCTACGGCAGTGCGAGAGCTGTCATGTTGAATCTACACAAAATTCAAAATCTCTTACTACTCACTGGGTAAGTCGAAAAGAACACATTTTCTGTGGGCGTTCTTAAAGAACAACCGTCTCGCTGAGTGTATTTTTGGGAACCTGGGACTGATCGTAGGGAAAGTTAACCTCTCGTCGGCATGAAAGTAGTTGGCTTACGTGACTTTGGGCCACGAATGCAAGAAATTGACTCAAATGGTTTCCAGTGGATTATGCAACCCAATGGAACACACCTACCGTGTGACAGCTGTGAATCTCGTTCAAATTTGACAGGGTCATGTGTGCACAACTAGAGAATACGCTGTTTTCGTGTGTAGCCATCCTTTCTGATTGCAATTTCACACGCCCTAATGAAGCAGGTCACGTTGTTCGCACAATCAGGTACCTTTCTAAGGGAATCTGTGACCACCGCTCCTCCATAAACGCTAGGCAAAACAGAACTTGAACGTAAATCTTGCCCACCGGTCCGATTCAGGACACAGCCTGACGGGAATCAACCTTATATCCCATTTGCCGTTCGACTATTCTGTTCAAAGAAGCCAAGTGTTCTATTCTGGCTACCATGGAGATGATAGAAATTCGGTTGCACGACCGGCAATCGTGATCTTATAAGAATTCTTCGGGTTCCAACCGGAGGTCGGTGTGGTCAATCAATTCCCTTCTAATTAAGAGTCATCTGAAACATTTATGTGACAAACTGTCCTAGAATTTGCTTGCACGATAAAACAATACAATTGACTCGATACTAGAAATATGCGGTAGCTAACTTCAACTACATGCCCGTTATTATGATCTCTCTTGATCATTTTAGTCCCAATATTTTCTTACGATTTTCAACCTTTTAGGACACTAACAAAATTTCTAGTGTTACTCAGAAGAACTCGTCGAGAGGCCATTTAGCGGATTCCTTATCTTTTTGCCAACTTCTTCTTGTTGACAAACACCTTACTCACTTGCCAGTATACAGTTTTTGATCACCATCTTTCAGGCACTTACCGTCTGTAGTCTGGCGGTTACATAGACAGTTTGAGTTACAGCCAGTGTACTTTGTCGTCTTATGTTGAGCACATCGTTGCGTAGTACATCAACTGGAGCATAGACTGTGGAAAATCGTGCCCATTATCCAGGGTGCCTCTGTCATCCAGCCGATTTACCTACTGCTGGTGCAATTAGCTACAACTAACTAAAACCCCTAGCTTCGTTGGAGTAAAACACTTCTCGGAATAGTCTTTATATCTGTCATGCAACACACAGCTATATTTACAAGCAGGACAGAAGGTGTAGACTACAACAACTCTGAGACGTTAAGTGAACAAATATGTCTACATTTCATCAAAATAAACGGTGTGTCAGCTTAGATACGGGACGGTTGTCGTAATTGTCCCGGTGGGGACCACACTGGCAAGCAGGACTTCTATAAATCAACAACTCAAAAGCTGGCACGATGACTGTGCTCTCTGCGATCCGTACTATACCTGGCGGACGAATGGTAGCTCGCACTGTATCTGTGAGATTTCTCTCATTCGTCATTTTTGGTTTTTTTTGAAGATTACATTGACGAGCTTCGTGTACTCCGCATGGTCCAAATTCTCTCGAGTGAATGTGGTAGCTGTTGTTACCGAAGCTTGACCTGTGCTAGAGTTCCTGGCACACACACACACCCCGGAGCCTGTCGTGGAATGCTTTGTTCTTTAATCTTGAGGATTTCATCAGTAAAACCCCTAACACATAAGTACCACAGTTCCGGGACGAGAGCTACCAGTCTGTAGACATTACGTTAACAAAACTGGCAGATTTCTAGTCGGTGGCGACTTGCAGTGAAATCCTCCGACAGCTGTCGGAAGGTTCCATCGATAATGTCCTCTTATAAAACCCCCTATCTATCATGAAATATAATTCTTCCCCATCAGGTAGTTCAACTAGACCGTAAAATTTGTCAGTTTCTGGGGAGAAGGAAATGTATTCCTTTAGTTGAGACTTCTAGCGGCGGAAACTGTCACCAACAGTAAATCTTTTGCGTGCAGTTGTAGATTAAGAGTGAATTTTGTGTCCAGCTCCAATAATGGAAATTAGCAGAACAATAGGAGAAGTGATCAATTTCTAGAGGAAGGATGAGCCCTCTAAGTTTCCTGACCCCTCTAGTTCTGAATTCCCCGTTATGGCCGCCAATTATGTAGCGGTCTGCAAATGGAGGTCCCATGTAATCGATAAAGAAACCCACTGTGCAAAAGACAGAATGCCTACGTGCTGAAAATATAGTATAAGATTATACCACAGAATCGATGAGTTTGACACCGTATTCACAACCATCAGGTTGAACACAGCGACTCACGAAAAGTGTTTGTTCAACAGCATATGCACACAAGGACATGACAAATAAGAGTGCGTAGTTTAAAAGTCGACAAAATGAGTATCTTTCAGTAATCCAGTGGGCAATTTTGTAGTTCGCCAGTGTGGATCATCAAAGTCGAAACGAGTGTGAAACGAACAATTTAGTGTAAAATAATAATTTTCAAACATTTGTAAGCTATTAAAATGTATACTTCAGGGGGAAATATAAAAATTAATGTATCGTTCGCTAACAATTCAAATTCACACCGAGTTACGCGCGATCCGGCGGTCCAGTAAATGCCTTCCTCGATATCCATCGACAGAGAATATAATTTATCTTCGAACGGTTAATCAGAAGGTGCTCGTAACAGCTGGGTTCAGTATGGCATTAACTGGATCTATGTACAAGAAAACTGAGTCTCCCATCTCAAATGTGAAAAATCCTCAGAAAGTGGATGAAGAGTGTGCCCGTGCAACGAAATGGTAAACCAGGCACTGCCCAGTAATGGGGGACGGTAGGATGGAATTGAGCTCACTTGAACAAATGGTCATCGGTTGGATCGAAGCAAAACGACTGTTCGTGGATTAAGGAATGTTAGGAGTTATAGGCTTTTGAAGAAGAATTACGAAAGGAAAATGCCCAATTTTGGCATCCGGAAATTTATCTGGCTCAGAATAAATAAATATATGGGATACCGTAGCAGTGGCTGATACAGATTACCTAAGCGGCGTAACAAAACGCGAGACCACATTTCAACATAGATCAAACAACGTTCCGCGCTCTCGGAACTAGTGAAACAGACCTTAACAGATTCAATAATGGGCCCAGACAACGGGCTAACTTTCCAAACTCAAAGTGGCTGCATTAAGAGTAGCTATTGACCGCTTCTTTGGAAGGATCCGTACATTCTGTTTCAACCGTAGCAAACTGGTGTTACTCTGCGGACGTTTCTGGGAAACAAAGGGATCTGAAGTCCCGTCTTACAGTGCCACCTGAAAATCTTAGTGACGCCTGACGGACGTATCCGTCGTCACCGGGACCTACCTTGGTGATTACGCCATGGGGCCAAACATTCCTAGAGGCCTTCTTGTGAAGAAAAACTATACAGCCTACCTGAAGACTGTACGAAAAATTCAACCATTTAGGTGTAGTTTGTAAATGGTTTAGATATTCAAGCCGCCAATATCTCTAAAACACACAAGTTAAACGCTGTGCTTGTCTCCAAAATCCACAATCTACAGTCTCAGTTAAGTACACTATTCCTGCACGTATTGTAATCGGTGAACAGTTTGACACTCTACATTGTTAAATGTTTGCACGTTAGTACAATAATCACTAGAATTGTACTGTCATCAGCCGTCGGCCAAACATATTTACGTAAATGCCCTTCAAACAACTGCATGCGCATGAACCGATGCCGACGTTTTCAGCAAACTTGTGAAACGTGTGGAAGCGCGGCCAGTGCAGGTGAAATCGGTTTACAGAAGAGGCGTGAGAACGGAAGACAGAGTTACAACTCACAGTAAAACGGATGTACAGAGTAACAGGGAGGGGCATGTTCAAGTGCTGGCCAAGATTTTGGCCGATAATAAGGTGTCGGGCCGATTAATCGTTTGCACGATTATGCAGTAGAATTGTCTGAATTGATACTCAAAGTCCTGTTTGCAAACGTTTCTGAAAACTGGACAGTTAACACTTTTGAAACAGTTTACTGTAACTAACATTGTATAATGTGGAGGAAAACCCATGTGAACAGGAACGGAAATGACATTCAGACCGACTTGTAAACAAACAACCGAACCACACTCCTTTTACTGTCCAAAAATCCGCCATGGTCGTGTACCTCACGAATTCCCCTATCAGTATGAAACTTTCAGTGTCAGAGCAGCGTCAAAAGTTTATTCTCAAGAATAAAATGAGTGGTATCGACAGTGAAACACAATTTTACCGAACAAACAGAAAATTCAGGATGATCGCGCGAGCTGTTACAAATAATACAGTATCTAACCCTTTGAAAATGTTTGTATCGCGTCAATTCTTATTTCAGTTGATGAAACATTTCGATACTAGAAAACGGTTCATATGATAAAACATGATGAGCGTGTTACCGACAGCGTTGGACTGATTGGGATTGCCAAATGCATTTGATAAAGGTTCACTCTGTACCACTGTTGAAGTAAATGCGTTTGTTGAATGCATGAAGATGGTCGTGTATGTGATAGGAACTTGGAAACCACCCTCCAGCCTCCATTGTTGTTCATCTTTCTTCTTATTCCATGTAAATTGTGTGTGACGAATTGTTTTTCTGATGAACGTTAATTTCTGCATACTGTTAGGGATTACTATCACTTGTCTGTTAAACATTGCTCCTGCGCAGTAAACGCTTTCTTTCTTTCTACCGCTGAACCTCTGTGTAAGCGACAGAACGCGTATGTACAATCAAGACGACAATGCATTTCTAAGAGCGATGAGTGACTCGTATGAAAATCGGATCTGAAAGGTCAAAACAATCTGGATAGGCTACTACGGTACTCTATGACTTTGGTTCACAGGAAGTATAACCATGACTGGGCTCCGTAGGACCAATGATACAGGCGTCAAAAGAACTAATTAAGGCCAGCGAAGTCGGTAAATCAAAGTCTCTGGACGGCGCAGGCATGCAAATTAAACACATATGAACCAGTCAATGGAGAAACAAAACACAGGAAATAGGGTGGGGAAAAATTAGTGAGCATGCGTTTGTGCGTTGAGGCCTTCGGCCCACAGATCGACGCAAAAACAAAACGACTAGAGTAATGAAGGTCAATTAGGAATTTACAATGACTGTCAAGAGTCACAAAGGAAACTGGGGATGAAACTACGCGATCAGAACAAAATGCACACGGATTGCTAAAGACGGGAATTTTCCAAACGAAGACGAGAAGCCGTAACAACCCGTCTATTTATTTCCTCAGTTTCACCTGCGTTTCATCGTCTCGCCATTATGTGGCCCGATGAGTTCGGCCTCGGACTTTGTAAACACGGTGGACTCAATATTGAAATTTGTCGTTCTCTTTCATTTAGTGTTCTATGTTTCTATAGTACTTTGGCACATTACTAATAACAAAGTCACACGGATTGGAATCGGTCGCTCAACGGGCTGAGAAATTAATGAACGTTCGCTGCACTAAGTACACGACTATTCGAGATCCAGCACATCGATAAGTGTTGTCAGTAGCTCAGCAAGCGAGTAGATTTCCGGGATTAACAACGACTGGTGTATTTTCACTGTCTCGGAAGTCCTAATCGCGGGGTTATCGATTGGAGTTAACAGGACAGCTACTCTGTCTCCTCTCGAGACGATCGGGCAACCTGATCATTGCTCACAAGCGAGAGTGGTTGAGCGTTCAGATTTGATAATTCGGTCGTGCCTAATAAGAGGTCAATGGCGCAGTGGTCAACATGAGTGCCTCATGATTGGGATGTCCGGAGTTCAAATACCGGCCGTGGCAAGGATATGCACTACTGACGAGCTCTAATAAGAGCGAAACTCGAGTCTAGTGCTTCTTTTAGAAAGACACCGGCTGGCTGGAAAGTCTATCTGAATGCGAACGCTGCGATCAAATGTGAGTGATGGCCAACTTGAAAATAAACCAAATCCCTGACTACTCATCAGCAACGACTGATGTAATTGTTAAAACGGATGTTCACTTTGGCAGATAATTAATTTAGTGTTATACGGGCGATATTTGAGTTGGAATGGTCTCTTGCAAGAAGCAGTACGAAGGTGTTAAGTGTAGGCGTATTAGACACAACGACAAGACATTTTGTCTTTGTTCATCTACAACTTTTTAAACGAACACAATAATTATATAGTAGCTAGCGACTAAGTAGCTAATAGCATGTGGATTCGCCGACTGATTACTTTGTACTTCTAGGTACTCCTTTACAAACGGTTATATGTAATGAGAATAAAGTAAAATATCATACAGAAATCACCAACCTTCACTCAATTCCTCCTAACAAAACCTTTGACACAAGCGCTTGTGCGCTACAGTCTTAGGTATACGACAATCCCAACAACAAAATCTGATCTTCTATACTCAATTTTCTTAATTTTTAGCGAACACCAATTTGCTAACATCAACTACATCTTTGATTGAAATCAAACTGTACTCTCTATTGAAAAAATGAACAAATCTTTCAGTGTACAAGTCTTTGCTTGTTTTTCGTTGGATAATCGTACGCCAAATTAGTTGTGCAATCAACTACGGGATCTTCGAGTATTTCCTCCCATCTGTCAATGTCCAGCATCATTTCCAATGTCGCGCACAGAATTATTTATCCGGCTTTGTCCACACTTATGTACTCGAGCTGTCCTCATTTTCTATCTGACGTGATTTTCAATTGAACAGAATTCGCCATATCTGTGAATCACTCTACTTTATCAGTGTGCAGTTGTACACTCACCGGTCGATCTGTTTGTTACCGGTAAAAGCGTGTGTACTGCAACAACATCCGTTGTATGACTAGGCCGTTAGAATGACGAATTCACATATCCTACTCAGGGATTCATTTTCAACCGTAAAAAACTTTGCAATTCTGCACAGGTGCTCATCAGAATAAAAATGGTTCATGCTTAGGTTTTTTGATTCCATCTTTTCTGAAACATAAAAAGCTTAGAATCAGCCAGGATTCACGACTACACACAGTCTTGATTCGGGAGAAACAACACAGAATATCGTACGTTTACTCCGATAAAACTGGTTCTGTACATGAGTAAACAACAGTTAGCAAATTGTACAGCTTACAACCAAGTTAACTCTGAGCACGGAATTTAACCGTCAGCAAATATTAGTCAGTAATACGCTAGTGTAAACAATCCACTGATACGGTGCGAAATAAAGAAGAGTTCATGGTGTCGACACAGAGTGTAATGAATGTTCGGCCAATATTTAATGTACTCAACACACGGGGGTATATATATATATAGGAACTACATTACAGTAGGTTGACCACAAGGGTATGGCGACAGTTGAGAGTAGCGTTGTGCACATTGCTGGTCTTAGATCGGTAGTCGGGCGGTGACGTCGCTGTGCTGTGTATGGAAGTTCGGTGGTTCAAGCGTCCAGTCGGACGTTTTGCTAATCGTACCCTCAATCTCACTCGTAGTGATCCGAACACAGCACACTTCCATTCTGGTCAGAATCAACAAGAAGCATATCCTCGTAAAATTATTAAATTTCCAATTACTCCCACTCAAAATTCTATTCGTACGTGCACCAGTTCCAACCTTCCGTTCAAGTGTACTATTGAGGCCCCTGTGCAGATCATTCCATTTCTTTAATTCTGCGTCATCTCCACCAATTCTCACAACCAGATTCATGAAGAAAACAAACGCTCCAACTCGTTCCCATGCGACAATTTAAACGATTGAGTTTGATCAATGAATAACAAGTGTAACAAATGAACGTTACGCATCCCACCCACCGAAAGTCCCTAAATTGGGGACCCGGATGATAATGGGAAAAAATAGATAACATCGTCCACGAATTACAGTTATCTGAATCTGCATACAAAAACACAGTTCATCAAAACCTATAGCTAACAACTCTCTAAAGGACCGAGCACAGTTGGTAATGGCATGTCCTAAACCGGAGAAAGAATTCGTGCGTCATACTGCACAACCGGATTCCAGCAACTATTTCGTTACAGCATTCTTCATCTATCTAGTGTTCACGTTCTAAAGCCATTCCAAAATACATGGAGAATTCCAGCTTTTCACAGAATACCCCTTGCGCGGATCGGTAACCGGGATGCAATCGGATGCAGTCTAGAGGATAGCGGATGCGGCTAACGTATAAGATAGTGGGAGTTGGTGGTGAGTTCCGATTGTCATCCAGATGGGGAGTTCGTTGTATACGCCGAAACAAGTAAGGTCGTTCATCGTTCCAAATGTCCCTTCGAACAGCGGATGCATTCACGCCCACAGTAAATCACGTGCCACAACATAATGTCCACATCGGCAATCATGTAATCAGACAGCCGTTCGTCATTTCGCTCAATGCACGCCAGCCTAACGTTGGAGCAGATGTTCCTGATTCTGCTGGAAATCTGATTCAATTGAAACGTGGTTAATTTGTAACGAAACATTGGATGGTCCCACTAACGAGGATTACAAACCGAAGTTTCAGCCGAGTGGATCGTGATGCACAAACTCACTCCCAACCTGTGAAATTCGATCATGGAATGAGGTCGTTTACAAATTGTGGGAGTTATTCACCGAAAGCCGGAGTTCGTGTGGCTGTCGTGAATGACTTGAACGTGAGATTTCCGCGAGATCGAATCAGTTCTGTTAGTTTGGGCGCCGCAGAATTCCAGTGCGCCCTAGACATGAAATTGAACGGTGAGTGAATTTTGGCGAGGACAGTGTCGTCTGGTTGTTCAGGAACCCCACTGGAATAACTCCGTAGTGTATCGAATCCCGAGCGTTCAACGAGATTGCTGTTGTAACACACCAGCTGACCATTTTTGCTTCATTGTCCCTCACGCTGATAGACCAACATTGGACAACCTGGAGCCGTCGAGGTTCAGCGTCCCAGGATTGCCAGATTGCGCGTCACCTAATGTGAACTCCAATCGTTATCAAACAATTCGAAGGTGCTCGAATGTTCCCCAGCATTCGTTGTAGGATCCATGTTCTTTAAAGCGCCTTCACGGTAGAATACGGATATCTGACGCGAACGACAGATTTGGAAGTGCCGATCAAGGTGTCACGTCTTGATCGGGTAAACGTAGCCCCATCTGTACTTCCGATTAACACTACAAACACGGGGCCAAATGTTAGCAGCGTCGGAACACATTGCATCACACTAGGTACGACAGGTTGAGGATGTGACTGTCCTGGATGCGTACAGGACAGATTCAGTGAGCTAGTCAGGAAACGTTGTGGTGAAATTCTCCTCGAATCACCGCTGATGCAGACCTCGACAAAATGCAGGATCTAACAGCAGACAGATTCAAACTTTGCGATAAGATACCACATCAGGACAAGACGACAAGTAGCAATGTTACACCTTCCGTTATTTACCAAGTTCCCTGTTCTCCACCGCATCAAACAACTCACAGTTTGTGACTTTGCGCATGCTAACGCGATCAGCTGGTGACAGATTCTGGTCTCTCTAAGTCTGATGCACATCTATCAATCCAGGTTCTTGTCACGTGGATACCAGCTGTTCATCACAACCAGTCCGAGGTCTTCTCCTCATTACTCGTGTGGAAGATTCCAATTCGAGTACGATTCCGAGACCCGTCCGAAGTCTCCAACTCCGAGTACTACAAACATGTGTGGAGGAATGGATTGGAGATTTGGTTGTTGGTTTACCATGGTGGTTCAATTGACCGAAGATTGATCTGTCAGTTTCGGACGAAGTGACTCGAATCCCTACTGCTCATCGAGATGAGAATCAAGCTGTACGGTCGAGTGCGTATTTGTAGCCGAATCGGTCCACTGCATTCGTTTTCAAACATTTGGCCACATGGCCGACTGAACTGAATGGAAGTCAAGCTGGAGGCAGTGGCTGAGTTTCACGCATCCTGGTTGCTCTCATCGGATGACCAATATCGTCAGTTACTTCATTCATCATGCCAACTACCTGTATTTGTGTTCGCATGAAAAAATCATTTTTTGAGAAATCGAGACGATGCACAACTTGGTTGGCGACCGAACCGGTTCATATGGAGGTCGGTAAGTCAGTTGAATGGACGAACGAGCCGTGATCTGATGCATGAGAAGCCGCTAAGCCCTTGGCTTGAACAACATTCACAGATGATCACACATGACCCTTTCAGCTATACTTTTGGTTAATTCTGTTAGAAAGCAGACATTTAGTTTGAGCATAGCTCTTGTTAGAATAAGCTAGTTGCACACGTCATTGATAAGATCGAAAGTTGAACTCCGGCGAAGCTTTCGTGAGAGAATCACGTTAATAACCGCGAATGACTTCACACCAGGGACGACCGAGTTAACTCAGTGATGTTTTAGCAGATTTCACAGGATCGTTCCTGCGTCATCACTCGAGGTAATCGAGCAACTTGAACATTATTCACAAGCGAATGTGACTGAGTGCTTTTCACACGTCAATGTGAATATACATACTATGGGGTCATCAGCGATTCTCAATGCTACTGCCTCACTACAACCCGAGAAGTGTGCAGTTCGTGGCATACATACTGTTGGTGAGGGCTAACAAAAGAAGAACTCGGCTGAGGTATTTCTTTTCAAAAAAAACCCTACAGGAAAATGTGTTTGAATGGAAAGGTAACCGTTAGATATGGGTCTTTTTCAACATATATAACCTAAGCCCGCCAAATTTATAAATGATAAACACCAGAACACCTGAGTTTTCCTGTTGACAACTCTCAAGTTAGGAAGCTAGGGATAATTTTTGCATAGATCTTATAGTTTAAATTTTGACGAATTTTCCTAGCATGATGACGCCTGAATTTACTCAAAATTAGGTTAACAGGTTCTACGTAAGAGCAACTGTGACATGAACTCTACCTAGTGCAACCAACTCGGAAAGTGTTAAGTGCCGGCTAAACGTGGACTGAACCCACTTTTGTCAAACCCTGTGTAGATTCACGCATAACTCCCAGTGTTATGGTGCGCGTTTGAAGTAGTTTAAACGACTGTACAGCGCTTCTCAAAGGTCATCTAGCAAAATATTCTGTGATTTGTGTGCCACCGTTCAGCGGAATAAGTGAACTTCATGCGGATGTACTCGAACTTGCAGTGCGTCCTTGAGCAAGAAATGTGATGTTCACTTTAGCTGTGTTTCAGTAAAAACTGGTTCAATGAAGCATGATTTTTAATGTCCGTTTCGCACCTATCCTTGACACTCGCCAGCTGGCAGTTATGAACCTGAATTCCAGTCCACATCTCAACAAGGCTTTCATTTCAACATCGTATGCACTTTTGCCTGATTCCGTGCTTTTGGATGATGCTTTCTGTCATGGATTGTTGCTTCTTATCTATTGGCAGTCGGCCCGATTTAGCTGAGCTATGACTGGTTTGGTCATTCGTGTTGCCCACAATCTATCCGCCGTGGGCTTCGATCATGTCTAACCACCGTGTCGAAATATTTCACTGAATCATTAACTCTCACCGATAAATTTGAAAAGAGCCAACAGCAGCATGTAAGATTTCTCGCACAGTGGCAGGTCGTTTGCATTTCATCGGTTACTTTTGCGAAATTAACAGACACACTATGTGATAGGGGAGCTAGCAGCTAGACGAAATCGATCTAGTCATGTCTGAGACGATCAGTCAGGCGACCAAAGCGGAAGCAGCAAGATGCATCTGAAGCGTACTCATTAATAATGAACATGAATTTGACGCAACACAATGGAATTGTTGTGGGTCAGAAGGGTACTAGGAGTCCAAAAAGAAAGAGACAGGTTAAAAATCCATACAAATTGAATGGAGCAGGTAAAATGTGGTTAGAATATCTACACAAAACAAACAGGAGTTAGAAGAATGTATAGTGATTTACATTGAGTGAACGGATAACGCAGTGTGGATTAAGGAAGGATAGGGGTAGACTTACGGTTGTCGAAATGTGAAATAAATTGTGAAAAACACATTCGGGTTTAGAGGAAATACGAAGATAAAACGAAATCCAAGAACACTAGTTACATTCTTACCAACATAGAGAAAGGCTAGTCACCAACGTTTTATGGGCAAATGAAGTGGGATTCAACCGATTTATTGAAAAAACTTTCGTAATATTGACAGCCCGCTTCAATTTGGGTCTGAAGAACACTCTGAAGGCGGTCCTAGGTTCACTGAGTACCTGGCCTGTAGAAGGTGTTTCGTAATGACGTTGACGACAAAAACGACCCATATCTTTCTTTTCGGATTACTAGTAACCTTCCGACCCACAACAATTCCATTGTGTTGCGTCAAATTCATGTTCATTATTAAAGAGTACGCTTCAGTTGCACCTTGCTGCTTCCGCTTTGGTCGCTGACTGACCGTCTCAGACATGACTAGATCGACTTCGTCTAGCTGCTGGCTCCCCTATCACATAATGTGTATGTTAATTTCGCAAAAGTAACCGATGAAATGCGAACGATCTGCCACTGTGTGAGAAATCTTACATGATGCTGTTGGCTCTTTTCAAACTGCACTAAACTGTTGCAATAGGTGCACCTCCGACCTGGTCATCATTCATAGTGTGACCGTCCAACAGAAAACACTGCAGGCGTTCTAGCTGTACTCGACTCATTTCTGTAAAGCGCATCGCTGTGCAAGTGACTGAACACTTCGTCGGAAAGACTATTCGGTTCCTATGCGCTTGCCCCAATACGTGCTCTGGATGGGAGTCCTAATGTTTAGCCACCATGTTAATATGCCACAATATCTTATCAGTGTTGTACCAGGATGTACCAAGGCCTACATCAACGTATACAAACAGACCGGGCTTACGGGTGAACGGCAGGTTATCCATCTGTTTCGTTCTACATCTCAAAGCTACATTGCAAGCGAGCTCGTAATCTGCTGATTGAATCGGAACGAAGCCACGTTGTATGTGTGTCTAACTAGTGAATACACGTCATGTTTGTCCAGCAGCTAACAGACTAGCAAAAGTAGCATACAACTGCGAAGATCAAGTTATGCGAATTTAATAGGTCGCACTTGTGGGCCAAAACTTCCCCGTGACGTCTACGTTACCGGTAAACCGTGTGTAGACATTATTGTCAACCATAACGTTGGCACATTGAAACCCCAGTGTTTTCACTTGTGCAATAAGGAAGACGAGTTGGGTGAATGCACACATTTTTTTGTCCATCAGTTGTTCTAACATGTAAAATGAATACTCAGAAAAGAGATGTAACGTTCTGGAAACTGTCTGTTTCATGGATTGAGGCCTAGAGTAAAGACTGGTGACACACCCCGGTTGCTCACTCCGTATCGTTTAAGGTGACCACAGAAGACGGTGTCCAATACTTTATCATGGTTGCAAATCAGTTTGTATACTTGATGTATGCTGGCCTAATACGTGACACATGTGCTTTAGAAGGAAGGTTGACAAACCACCGGTGTTCTGTAACCTGTTCACGGAAGCCGCTGGCTAAGTCGGAAAATTTGACCAGTCGATTTGTTAGTACAAAAAATATTCCACGATTTTTGATCACCATCTAAATTTTGCTATCGATCCAGTGGTTTACAAATGACTTGTATCAGCAAACCCAACACTCGCGTATATGAAAAAACAGGGCAGGTTGACTGCTTATGCACTATTAAGTGTTTCAAATCAACGTTTTCGGATAGAATGTATAAGTTCGTGGAAAGTTTCGAACCTTACATTTATGAGTTGACAAACAACTCCAAGTTTTGAAGGCCCCGCACTGGACGCACGCCGGTGATAGACTGTATACCACTTGGAGCGGCCAAACAAGGAGGCGTCTGATAGACTATGACCTCGTAACAGAATTTATTATTCACGAAGATCTATTAGAAAAGATCAGTACTCTCCGAGTATCAAGGAACACTCACTGAAATTCGATAGTTCAAACCAGCAACCACTTGCGTCGCAACTGAAAAAATGGTGAGATTCGATATTATTACATTCACCAGACTTGGAAGTTGTTCAACGAGCTACAGACGAAAATTAGTGACTTAGAAAGACTTACAGTTTTGTACAGTGCAATAGCCTCCAGATTGGTGGGGAAATGTGGCTCGGAATAACCACTACATAATCGGCCTGACTTGCATAGGCCCAAGACCAAAAGAGCAAGGAGTCCGGAGGTCAGCAAAAAAATCATTGCACTTTAAGTGACTGAAATAAAAAGTAGACGGCTAGTAACAAAGAATTTTAGAAAAAATCTCCAGTTGGTGTGGATGAACATATCTTGAGTTGCCAACTCGCACTGAGTACAGCTGCATGAGTTCAAAATAGTGTTTCGATTGTTTTTGGTGTTCCTCTCGAAACGGACACTCCATGACCGTCTTCGTTTTCGTTTAGATTCATCACGTTGGGGATTATACCGACAACCAACAGACTTAGTAGCCGAACCTCTTACCTGCTCAGTCACCAGTTTTACTAGCTTACTTGTAACAGAGACGCTTATACCTAATTGGATTACAATTTGTGTTACACTTTGGTAGTTCCCGTAGGCACTTCGGATTTCCGTCATGACCAGTGCACGTTGACAATCCGAACTAGACTGAACCTGTCCATGCTAACAGGTTGAACAAATCACAGCTCAACTACAAATAGACTACCCCATCACACGCAACAAGTTTGGAGCCGGTGTCCAAGCGGACGGCGAATTTGGCTCGTAACCCGATCTCCTGTTTAGTATATCTCCACCTGAGGAGTATCTAAAACATATCATTAAAGGGCCTAAAAATCAACCTAAATGCCAGGCCATGGAGTATAAGCAGTCCAGTTTGCTCGATGTGTTTAGTGAACTGACATGCCATCCGATTACGAAGTAATCACGCTGTCATCGCACAATGCGGGGAGGTTTTCTGCTGTTCATTAACGGCCCCGACGCTTCCCGATTCCCACTGTGAGACCGGGTATACCGGCGTGCCGTTGGATACGATGAATGGATGTTTGCAGAAAAATACTACTCTGCTTGATGAGACAGTTGAGTAATCCGGAATTGATCGCCAGATCCATTAGATAAGTCTCATTACATGCTTCGGTGCAGACTTACCCGAGCATGCTACAAGTGATTAAGTTGGCATTTTGGAGGACCGGATTAATTTGAAAGAATGTCATTGCATTGTCCTTGGGAAGCCGCGTCAAAACGCAACGAAAATTTAAACACTTTCCACGACTATTGGGCCTCTCGTTAACGTCGATTCTGAGGACCAGTAATCGGAAAAGTTGGGTAAGATGTAATAACATAACACAGTTAGTCTCTGCTTGGGCTTGGACGAAGCCACTTATGTGTTCGTTGATGGATCTGTCACGCATTCCTTTTAGTCTATAGAGACCTGGTCAATTTGGCTGAGGTTCCTACTGCGATTCGGCTATTCAAGTATTGCATGTCGGAAATACACCAACTTGTAAGTGATACAACTTGAAGACAAAAGATGCCGGGTCAGAATTGAGACAGTAGTGGTCTCGTACACGCTGCAACTAATCACAAAACTTCAATGGAGATAAATAGAAGTCCTAACTTGAAAGCAAAATGTTAGAACGATCACGGTTCCATCGCCATGTCAGTGTTTCTGATTATGTGGGGGGGGGTTATAAACAAAATTTATTCGTCATTTACTGGATACATATGAATGGTTTCCCTTGTATCAAACCGTCACATCACCCATTTATGGCAGCGTACTCTTTCTTAGTCTATCAACCAAACATTTCAATAAGAAAGTCGTGCAGCAAAGGGGTAAAGGCGTTTTGCTAGAGGGACTCACCGCTGGCTATTCGAGGAGGCTAATACATGTCACATGCAGCCGTTATAGTAGCGTGTGATATCACATGTTTAATAGTGACATGATAATTTGACTTCCGGTCCACAGGTACATTTACATAGACAACTTATTCTCATAGTCATTAATTTTGGCCTTAATCAGAACCTTCAGACACATGAACACGCACACTGTTCGTGATAGAAACGGCTACTTCCAGGGCACTGGGTATTCAAGGTGCAACAACAGTTCGCATAGAATGGTGTGACCAGTTTGAATGAAATGATCCTGGTAATTCTGTGGGATGACGTACCGTCCAACATCTGAATGTGATAAGAAATACTCACAGTGATTATATTTTTATCGCGTCTGCAAACAACCCCACAAACCACTTTTCTGTCAACTTTGTGTGCCGTATTCTAACACGGATCATCTCCAACTATGCTGTGGTTTGTGGTGACTAATCCACGAGTACTTTACGACATAAACCGCACTCCGTGAGTGTGCCATCGTTTCACTTGGGTCCATTGTGTAACCAAAGCCCGTGCAAATTGATATTGGAGGATCATCGGTACCTGGTTATAATTGCTACTAACTTGGCAGTGTATAATAAGAAACTATCGTGATGCTTTTCAGTTGGCTGTGTGAAAACACAGCTGCCAAACATGTCAAGAAGTCCTATTCTCAGCAAACATATTTCATCTGATACTGCCTCATTAAATTCCACACCCCTCCAACAAATATTACAAATACCTTCATTTTCAAGTTTGGATCGGTCTGCTGTTAGATCCTGCATTTTGTCGAGGTCTGCATCAGCGGTGATTCTAGGAGAATTTCACCACAACGTTTCCTGACTAGCTCACTGAATCTGTCCTGTACGCATCCAGGACAGTCACATCCTCAACCTGTCGTACCTAGTGTGATGCAATGTGTTCCGACGCTGCTAACATTTGGCCCCGTGTTTGTAGTGTTAATCGGAAGTACAGATGGGGCTACGTTTACCCGATCAAGACGTGACACCTTGATCGGCACTTCCAAATCTGTCGTTCGCGTCAGATATCCGTATTCTACCGTGAAGGCGCTTTAAAGAACATGGATCCTACAACGAATGCTGGGGAACATTCGAGCACCTTCGAATTGTTTGATAACGATTGGAGTTCACATTAGGTGACGCGCAATCTGGCAATCCTGGGACGCTGAACCTCGACGGCTCCAGGTTGTCCAATGTTGGTCTATCAGCGTGAGGGACAATGAAGCAAAAATGGTCAGCTGGTGTGTTACAACAGCAATCTCGTTGAACGCTCGGGATTCGATACACTACGGAGTTATTCCAGTGGGGTTCCTGAACAACCAGACGACACTGTCCTCGCCAAAATTCACTCACCGTTCAATTTCATGTCTAGGGCGCACTGGAATTCTGCGGCGCCCAAACTAACAGAACTGATTCGATCTCGCGGAAATCTCACGTTCAAGTCATTCACGACAGCCACACGAACTCCGGCTTTCGGTGAATAACTCCCACAATTTGTAAACGACCTCATTCCATGATCGAATTTCACAGGTTGGGAGTGAGTTTGTGCATCACGATCCACTCGGCTGAAACTTCGGTTTGTAATCCTCGTTAGTGGGACCATCCAATGTTTCGTTACAAATTAACCACGTTTCAATTGAATCAGATTTCCAGCAGAATCAGGAACATCTGCTCCAACGTTAGGCTGGCGTGCATTGAGCGAAATGACGAACGGCTGTCTGATTACATGATTGCCGATGTGGACATTATGTTGTGGCACGTGATTTACTGTGGGCGTGAATGCATCCGCTGTTCGAAGGGACATTTGGAACGATGAACGACCTTACTTGTTTCGGCGTATACAACGAACTCCCCATCTGGATGACAATCGGAACTCACCACCAACTCCCACTATCTTATACGTTAGCCGCATCCGCTATCCTCTAGACTGCATCCGATTGCATCCCGGTTACCGATCCGCGCAAGGGGTATTCTGTGAAAAGCTGGAATTCTCCATGTATTTTGGAATGGCTTTAGAACGTGAACACTAGATAGATGAAGAATGCTGTAACGAAATAGTTGCTGGAATCCGGTTGTGCAGTATGACGCACGAATTCTTTCTCCGGTTTAGGACATGCCATTACCAACTGTGCTCGGTCCTTTAGAGAGTTGTTAGCTATAGGTTTTGATGAACTGTGTTTTTGTATGCAGATTTATATAGCTGTAATTCGTGCCTATCTGACGCGTAGTAGTACAGCACTAATGTTTTAATCCTTCTGTTTCAGTTAGCTATCTGCTTTCTGTTACGTTCATTATTTTCCTACCACGTTCACGGCACACATGCTTTCAGTTCCTCTACATGACTTCAGTGTTTGTGGATTCACTGCATTCTATCCACCTGTCTTAACAGTAGATGGATGTGCACATGCGATTTGAGTCATTCAATGACCGGCCGAGTACCAATACGCTGTCTCCCTTGTAATGGACTGTTCAGTCCGTGCCTCCATGGATTGAAATGATTACATTCCCTCACGTCTCTAGAGGTGAGCGACAAAACGTTTTCTGTTTTTTTGCGCGTTGATTTCTGTTGCCAATTTGTGTACGTAACTGAAATAAACGAACAAAACACTACTTGAGTATACACCTTACGTAACACTTTCGGTGCTATTCAAATTCAAATGAGGATAACTCTGCTTCATGCCGGCTGTACAGTTATTTGCATGCCACCTCACTCTCATACTGTCGGACAGTGTCTAGACCTTTCACGTCAGTTACATATATCGCGATGATTTTTCTCTGTCTTCCCCACCTTCACAGCTGTCGCTTCCTGGAACAGGTTTTCAGACATTGTTTTACGTTTGCTCAATACACTGAAATCGTTCGCTTTGATCTCGGTGACAATCAAGCAGATTTCAGTTAGTGGTCAGCAATCAACCTTCTCTTCCAATATCATCGGACGGGTGACCAAAGTAAGCTTCATTTATTTCTTGGCTGCTGGTTTCACTTCATCAATAAACTTTTATAGAACCTGGAGTCACCTTGAATTCTTGTTCAACTCTGGGTCTTGAGAACAATGTCTACAGTGACCCGATGTGGACAAAGGTGACGTTTCTGAAGCCAAGCCGGATGGTCATGAAACACCGAATTGTACTCCGGCAGCTGTGGAGGCTTTTGAACTAGACAGTCAGCGTATCCCTTTGTCTTCACAGCCTAACTTCGTGAGGTTTCTTGAAGCCATCTCCATACTCGTGTTCATCCTGCCATTGAGTAGCATCTACAGAGTCAGTGTTTCTGACCAGACCAATAGTGATTTCAACCACCTTGGTCATCCCACTAATACCATAGAGGTTTCGCGAGTGTCAACGCTGTTACACTGCTTTCGTCATGAGCTCCTCATCTTTGACCGAATTCAACGGGTTAAATCTGATGGGATAAGAGCGCAAATGACATGACTTTTTCGGTCTGGATGAAACTTCTCACCTTTCAACATCCTACTCGTTCCCAGTCTCCAGTGCTCAAAAGGCCGACAGTTTAGATTGTGGGTATTTCACTGTAACTCCATACAGGGACGTCGGTGGGTCACGGTGATAACATGCAAAACCAGGCGTGATGAGCGCTGCAAACGAAATGTCGCGAAAATTCGTACACATATATGGAAACTACCAGCTAAGTCATCTTCGCCAGTTGTGATGGTGCACTATTCCGTGATGAGCTGTACTCCAGTTGGAACAGGGCAGTAACTGAATACCGAACAAGTAGTCAATTCACCGTCAACGCTTGTTACAATTGGCCAGTCACGGGCAACTGTCACAGTATTGCGCATGTTGTTGCGTTTCGATAAAATCATAAATTCCGTTTGAGTTGGTTTTCAAAGTCGCATTTAGCGAGATTATGATCTGTAAACACTGTGAAAAACAGCGAGTTTGATTTTCAATTATTGTGAACGTAGCTTTAATTGTATTCACTTACTCTACACGAATAGTATACATTTTGAAGAAACAAAAAACATAGACGTTAATTTGCACAAGATGGTGCAAACCAAATTTCGGCGACTATCTTGTACGTAGAAAGCATCACTTCCTGTTTGATTATTATTCTACCCTTCTTTGTACATCTATTCGGATTATATTTACGATTCAGTGTGTAAATCCGTATAAATACTCGTGGGTATTACAGTCTGGACATTTGTTTTTATGGGGACAGCAACTCAACGAACAAGGTTTGATTCCATATTTTGACCACGGGGTTAATTAGGACACGATGAATATTGAAGTAGTGTTTATAATTTACGAGAAAAATTGCGGCTGCACAGTCATCGTTTACAATTGTGCGTTTGATTAAATTTTGGTCGGCGGAAATTGTGTCCGCAATAATTTATTCTTCACGCAAATGTCAGGGTTGCATAATCGGATATCACTGGCCTCGGCGACGGCCAGCAATTCGAAAATATTCGGTCGATTTCTGATACCCGATTGGCACCCAGAAAAGCAACTTTTTATCGACAGAATATTTAGGTTACTCATTAGTAGTGTGATGTAGTTTCATACTTCTGATGAAACCGAATCACTAAAAATCGGGGTTTCCGTTGGGTTCCAAACAGCGATAGGAGTAAACTCGACAACAGCTCTGCCCATTGAGAGCCCGTTGAGCCACGCGGGGACCCCCGAAATTTTACGTTTGGATGGAATTACCTATTCAACCTAGAAGTGTATCTGGGTAGATACAGCTTAAATGCTCAACAGTGGGATGAGTGTGTTCCTGCGTAAACTGCTTAGGAAACCTTGTTCGGGTTATCAGTTGGTTGGGCCGCTTGGTTGGTTTCATACGTCACAGTGGGTAGCTGAGATAAGCTGCACAGGTTCCGATGTTCCAGTGTGAGTTGAGGAGTGACCTTGTTTTTTCCACTGGACGTATATCCAATGACTTCACTACAATTGGAACCTAACTTAGTGAGTCTGAACCCAACTAACAGCAACGTTGATCGAAGTTCATCTACAGCAGATTTAGCCTCGGAATTTGATCTGAGAGACACTAGGCATTCGCGAACTCGGAACCTCTTCGTCACCACGTTCACCGTCTTTGGTTGAAAATTTAACTATCTCTACTAGCAGGAAACACTGAAAAAAAGTAATTCCAAAGGGGTTAACACTCAGACTTGTGGGTACTCGGTGATCTTTCAAATAAATCACAATGTCACAAAATTAAAAGTTTGATACGGATCGATCATTACAATGTGCTTTCACTTGCAGAAACCTTGCCGCAATGATCACGGAGGCTACCATCACACTAATACTTCTAACATGCTGTTGTTCAGGTCCAGTTTATGGAATAAGGTAATGTTGACAAACACGCTACAGTGTTCAGCTGCAAGACAGAGGACTATGCGGACGTTGGTGAGCTTATTTGGACTAAGCAAGGGATGATTTGGCAAGCACCTTTTTTCGACATGGCTATAACAGCGTTACTTATACACCCTTTTCAGACACGCTCTAGTATCACGGCTGAATAGCTAACTTCCAGATTCGTGTTTCGGATCAACATTCACCTCTCCCACATAAGCTGTTTCTCAGTCAACTTATTCCAGGCAGTACTCAACCATCTTGTCTCCATGGACGCCAATCTGATAAGCACCGTCTGCATGTATTATACTGCTTTCAATTCTAGTCACCGTATGTCAGTCCTCCAAAGAATGCTCGTTATCCCCTGAATCGCTTCCATCAGCAGAATCTAATTCATACATCTATCGGATCATGTCGTCTAAAGAGAATTGACCTATTTCGGGGATGGTGTGGAACTAACCCGTGAGATATCAGCAAAAACCTGTTTTGTTTGTAAGATGCTCATTGTTATTTTCAACCGTCTGTTCGAACACCCAGTGTACCAGTTGGCTGTTACCTCACACCAGAATGCCTTCTTAATTAGACTTCCGAATGAATTTCCCCTGTAGAACGGGGTTTCTCCTAGACCATTCGCTGAACAGAAGGACTGATAGTGTACCTTGGCGAGATATTAAATCTAGTCCTAAATGTCCCGGTCTTTTATCCAACTTGAATAATTTGTGTCTGATTTTTAATTCCTCTACCTTTGAACTCAAATCTTTCCCCAAAATGTCAAAAGTATTATTAGAAACAATCAGTACAGAATGACTGGGATGAATGTCGAAACAGCCACAGATTTGGATGCACCCCCTATTTTCTCCAGTGCGACAGTCACCGTCCCAATCGCTATCCCAAATCCGAATCCCTGCTTGGTCCCAGAAACCTCAAACAAACAGCGGTCATATTTTGCAAAGTTCTTTTCGGATACAGCTTTGTCACTGAAAATGTCAACAGAAGAATTTAGAACACGGGGAATAATTTATCGCTTGCCAGGGTTAACAGAAAGATGAAAATGATAGCATGTGTGCCTGTCCCTTTTTTCTCATTTAAAGAACGAAGTTGTTCATTGGTGGTTGCCGTAGTGTCAAACCCCGTCGTTCACGTCAAATATTGACATTTTTGGTAGAAGAGCTTTAAACAGCATGGAACCAGCTTCAGGCATTGAGGAAGATTTGAGCACTTTGAATGGTCTGATAACGATTCGAATTTACACTCGGCGACGCACACTCTGACACTCTAGTGACGCTTTTCTCAAATATCCAATGACATGAATGACAATCCATCTTCGAAAGGGTTTTAGAAAAGGCATCCATAAAAGTCGGCCTCGATATAACACTAACTGAATACTTATACGATAGAGATGAATTTTTCACCCCGAATGTAAAAGGTCATACAACAAAATGAACAACCAGGTACTAATCAGTAATAGAGGATAACGGAACTGAATTGAGGTCAATTCAACAAATACCAGATGTTGGGTTGGAGTAAAATGACTGCTCACGAATCAAAGAATGGTCGAACCTATCGATTATACAAGAAAAACCAAAGGACTTTTAACTGCGCACTGCGCAAACTGACTAACTGTGGGAGAAAAACGTAACAGTAACTGAAGTATGAATAAAGGGTATTAATGCAGTTTGTTAGATCAGTAAAATTGGCAATAGTCAAATGGAGAACAGTAATCTTACCAATAACCCAACAGACTTTCTGCTAGCCCACTTTGCAAGAAAGCAATGGATTCGTGTGTTGCTCTTACTAGACCTAATCTTTGGTGCATCTCCCTGTCCAAGAGGAACTTCGCGCACAGATTCTCATGCATTCGAGGCGAGTATGGCATCCACAACAGCAATAAAGCCAGAATGATCCTATCCAAGTGGACAATCATAACCTTGCGTCGATAGTGTGAGTGGAACGAGACTCGAGCATAGCGTTTCCCGTCAAAATGAGTCAGCTGAAAGACTTGTCTGAACGCGAGGGCTACGATCAAGTGTGAGTGGTGTTCACTTGGAAATCACCTAACTTCCTGAAACTCCAATAATCCAACAGACCTTAGTAAAGTCAGCAGAAAGTTAATAAACGATGTAACTGACGCTAACAAAATCAGCACACATTGAGAAGTCATCTTGAAAGAATTTCGCGGATACTACTGTGATTGTATCGTGACAACAACAGAAGCTTTGTATACGGGAAAAGTTCGCCAAACGCGCGATGGCCTACGTGAATGACTAGAAACCCATGGAAATTACGCAATGCCACCAACCACGTAAGTATTGGACGAGCAAAAGCGAGCTATAATTTCACGTTGCTTAGTTTTTGACGGAGATCATTATGTGGAGTAGTACAATCGATTCGAACGCGGACAACTGTCGACTGTTGATGAAACGGCCGAATGCATCAAATTTGTGGAGACCGTTATGTGTAGGACAAAAGGTTGGCGACCACGCTACTTGAGATCTTTTGTCTATCATCCGTCGGTTCACCCGCTTCTAAATCCCCGTCGCAATAACCGTAAGCCTTCATTGTGTGCGATTAATCGTTTTTCTTATATAAAGTGACTTCCACGTAAAAAAGCATAATGTCATTTGTTTATGTAGCGAATATGATTGATAATGTTTTTGATAGTCAAATTCCACTGCTCGTTTTTTAGCTTGTTATTTTCACCCACTGGTTTTCTAGTCAGCCGATAATTTGGGATATCCGTCCCGGAGCTAAAAACAACTCATTCAGCGCCTAGCCACACTAACATAATTCTTTTGTACACCCTATTTTCCAGGGTCTATATCAAAACGCAAGAGATAAACGTATTGGGTCTTACTTTGCACTGTCGTTCAGATTTCGATAAGGAAATGGCTGGATATTATTCTGTTGGATTGTTCCGATAAACATCACGTGTGATCATCTGTGAATGGTGTACAAGCCAAGGGCTTAGCGACTTCTCATGCATCAGATCACGGCTCGTTCGTCCATTCAACTGACTTACCGACCTCCATATGAACCGGTTCGGTCGCCAACCAATTCGTGCATCGTCTCGATTTCTCAAAGAATGATTTTTTCATGCGAACACAAATACAGGTAGTTGGCATGATGAATGAAGTAACTGACGATATTGGTCATCCGATGAGAGCAACCAGGATGCGTGAAACTCAGCCACTGCTTCCAGTTTGACTTCCATTCAGTTCAGCTTGATTCCCATCACGAGGAAGAGTAGGGATTTAAGTCACTTCGTCCGAAACTGACTGATCACTCTTCAGTCAACTGAACCACCATGGTAAACCAACAACCAAATCTCCAATCCATTCGTCCACACATGTTTGTAGTACTCGGAGTTGGAGACTTCGAACGGGTCTCGGAATCGTACTCGGATTGGAACCTTCCACACGAGTAATGAGGAGAAGACCTCGGACTGGTTGTGATGAACAGCTGGTATCCACGTGACAAGAACCTGGATTGATGGATGTGCATCAGACTTAGAGAGACCAGAATCTGTCACCAGCTGATCGCGTCAGCATGTGCTAAGTCACAAACTGTGAGTTGTTTGATGCGGTGGAGAACAGGGAACTTGGTGAATAACGGAAGGTGTGACATTGCTCTCTGTCGTCCTGTCCTGATGTGGTATCTTATCGCGAAGTTTGGATCGGTCTGCTGTTAGATCCTGCATTTTGTCGAGGTCTGCATCAGCGGTGAATCGAGGAGAATTTCAACACAACTTTTCCAGACTAGCTCACTGAATCTGTCCTGTACGCATCCAGGACAATTACATCATCAACCTGTCGTACCTAGTGTGATGCAATGTGTTCGGACGCTGCTAACATTTGGCCCCGTGTTTGTAGTGTTAATCGGAAGTACAGATGGGGCTACATTTGCTCGATCAAGGCGCGACGTAACATCTGTCATGGGACACCCAACTTGATCGGCTGTTCCAAGTCCGTCAGCAACTTTATTCTCGTTGCCAGCAGTACATCTCCTCGTTTCCTGTGTGGCATGACTCTTAAACCCGAACACTCTCGCACCTACTGCTTGAGCTTCGTCATACGCTTCCATGCGATGTACCAAGAGGAATGACTGCTGCATGTCGCGCAGCACGCGGAAGCCACAACACGAGTCAAACCGTTCACAGTCCTATGGCGAAGATTTTTCACTCTAAGTGTAGTCCAGCTCTATTCAGCAAACGAACTACAAGTCGAAGACTACTGATACAGAACCCAACGGTCTATCATATCTCACAAACTTCCACCGTATCAATTGAGGATTCATAAATCTCAACACCACTCCTACTGCACTCTGCGAAATTCAGTGAGTTCCGGCATTTTTTTATACAGTGTCGTTATTGACTCCTTCCGTACATTATTATTAATGTGTTATATATGTATTTTTATTGGCATTATTCACACCGTCAGTACAAGTGAATTCTTCGCAAGTAAAGGTGTAGATGTGGGCTTTCATTGGGAACTCGCGCATACTAGCTCACAGCTGCCATGCATTTATGGCTATTTGTATAGCAAACTTTAGAAAGGGATCGAGTTGAGGGTTTGGATATATATACGTATATATCACATTCCGCTCATTCTATCTTTCTAAATATGCATATATACCTATATATATATATATATGACAGGCAGTTTTCACAAAAGGCAGCCAGGATAAAGTACGAATCATATGTGACGTGCTCGTCGGGTTGTGAGAACAAATCAGGATATCTGTGTTCCATCAAGCAAACGACGAAGTACAGTTCAGGTGCATGCTTCCGATTGTACAATCCAAATCTTGTTGGTTCATTGGAAAAACGCATAGCCACTAACCTGACACTGAATATGCTTTAGTAGAAAACAAATCGACACTCCGACTTCACTTCAAACGGAAGGTATTCGATTATACCTGTTGGTTTGTGCCACCTCGAAAGCGATGATACGCCCGAACCTTGACTGAAAACCGTTGTGCACTTTGGCTTGGCTGCTTGAGTAAAACAACTATCCATTTTCATGTTGTATCGGCCCTCAAAATTAGACGACTACGGGTGAGACGTAGGCGAAAAAATGAGTTTACTAGTGTGTGATGAAAAACGTCGATTAACCTGATTACGGTTTGAACGGAATTGAGCAGTGAAACGGTTCTTTTCCTACTGGTCACAAAAGCAAGAGATTTCCCGTACACCTTTTGTTTAGTGCTCAAATGTGAATGCGAAATTTGTGTATACAAGAACTCAATTAATGTTTAGGTGTCCACGAAAACCCCACCTTTATTAAAACTTCAAATATTAACCTAATTGTTTTGGCTAACAAAAGTTTTTGTTTACTACAACGACCTACATTACTTGTCTCAAACCACAATTCACCTGTCTCACAAGTTGGGCGTAGACATCAAAATGTTCCTCAATAAACGCCACTAACAAACCAAAACACAATGCTCCGTGCATTGATCCAAATGTACCGATAGAGGTAACCGGAATCGGTTCCAAAAAAACGGTCTTCTGAACCGGAGAAATACATACACCCTCCAGTGCCAATCACACCGCGGTTGCAATGACCAAACACATTTCACTGAATCGCATCCACATACAACGTTGTTGCACTCCCATCCGAAATCACCTCACTAACACACCTCCATAATCCATTCTGGCGGATCATCGTTGTCTCGTGAACACAGTCGGATCATCGTTGTCTCGTGAACACAGCGACAAGATATTTGCTGTGACCGCTTAGCAATTCCTCTTTGGTTCAGTCAGCCGCTGACGTGCGGTCAGCTAAATTCACGCGAACTACGTACTGCGGCGACAAGTGAGCGGATCGACCAAATCAGTTTCCACCTTTTGCATTCTACCTTGGCAATCGATAGCACGGCAAAGCGACTGGTTGCATTACGGTCTGGTGTGCACACCACACTGTGGGACTGGTGTTGTCTGATTACAGCTGGTTCACTGATCGATGGCAATTTGGGTTAAAATTTCGTGAAAATTCTTTCGCGTGATCTAATGTGATCAATTAGGTGCTATTTGCTAGGGTTGCTCTAGTAGTCATGGAAATCAGGTTTTCTCAGACCGTTTCTATCAACAGCTGGTTATTTGACATTATTCTTTTTAATGACTAAGACTAAGATTACAGTAAGTCAAAGAAAAACGGTCATAATTTGCCACAGTCATCGATCTATTCTGACCATGTAAACTTCGGACGATACTTACATACTCTATCACACAGTCATCTTTTAGTTTGACCAACGTATGGTAATCGACACGAGCAAACAAATGAGTGCACACAACATCTGGTTGTAGAAGTTTATCTTCGAGGTGTGACATGATAACGGGTGTTGAACGGAAACTCACGCACAACTGAGTGGCATGGTGGGTTGTTTAGACTGACTTTCTGAGCTTTCTTGATATAACTTCGGCAACGGAACCTCCGTTGAAAGGAAGACTAATACATGTAAGTTTGTTATTCCCAGACAATGGTTTGAAATTTAACTCAACCACCTGCATCGTCATCTGAATGAAACGCTTTGGGTAGCCATTCTGCATGAACATTTCTTGCAGAAAATCAAGCTCGGCTTGTAGGGTGTCAAGGGCGTAGATCTTTGATGGCCTACCCGTCAGACGTTACGTGAGATTTCGTTTTTAACCTAACGGAACGATTTGGTCAAAGTAAATGTACTGACCACTCAAAGTCCAGTTCTTGTACACTTTTCGTTTAATTGAACCATCTTCTTGTAATATCCAAACATCCATAAGATTTGTTATGCCGTTGACTGAACTTTTGGTGAATTCAATACACTTATGAGCTGAGCTAAAATCTGTTGTGACGCTGTTTATTTTCGATTCCTGTTTGACGACTCAAAAACATCTTCAATCTAGCACCATAAGGTGATTGTCTGATGGAGTGCGTTAAAATCATTCTGTATGGCTAAACAGTGGTGTGACTAAAACGGTTTCAAGCGCAACTGTTCGTCGTTTGACCGACTCTGATCATCCCATCATAGGAAAGATGTTTTGCCAAATTGTCGATCGAGTGTAAAGAAATCGATCAGGAGTGGTGGGACTCCGAATGTTGACTGTTATTAACGGTCTTCGCATCTGATTGCGCAACCCTCACTTCTGCGTTCAGAAGATGTTTTTGCGGACACAAACCTCTGGGCTTGTAGTCAGTCAAGCTAACAGTTTAGAAAAATGATTGTGTAATTGACAGCAAACACACAGCCCGTGATATCCATTTTATTGATTTTCTTATTCACCCTGATTATCGTTTTCATAGTTATTGTGCTGCGCTTAACCTGGAGATCAAACACGGGAGAAAAGTCTTGTTTGTGAGGTTGCTATTCTCACGAATTCACTGAGTATTTCTGAACGAACATGAGTGTCATCTGAAGATTAGTTGAAATGATAAACTGTGTGAGGAATGCCGGTTTATTGATTGGTTGTCAAGTTAGTAGAGAACCAAGCCTCTGATGCTTAACAAGACAGGCCATTGGGCAGCTGAATATATGCAGTTCAACGCCAGTGTTAATTTGGCTCTTCGGTCCATTGATGTTTGTCCAAAAGATCTACCTGTCTCAGACAGTCTACCTGTTCACTTGCAGTTGCACTGACATCTTCATTAGCACACCAGATCAGCTTTTGGCTGAGTACAGTCCTAAGTGGATAGCACTGTAATTATTAAGAACTTTTCTTTTTTAGAGCTATCACAAAGGTTCTATTTTACTCCTGTTACAGCAAGACAAATCCCTCCTCACTGACAGGCTGATTGCAAAAAGTTAGAGGTGAACATTTACATCATGAGACAAACAATATACAGTTTCAATTTGCGAGTATGTCGTTGTTCACGTGGTTCTAACAGCTTGACAGAAATCTGTTCTGTTCGGATAAATTGGAACCGTCCTTCGCACCCCTTATAATCAGCCTCTAACTTCAGTCGTTTATAGGGTTGAAGACGGAATGTAAATTACGTTGTCGTAGACCTGATTCCAAAGTCGTCATTCAGTACCCACGGTTTCAAGGGCATCGCAAATTGTCCCGGAAGACTGTGTTTCAGTAAAATGAGTTAAATCCGTGAATTAACCTAAAACACGTTCTCCTCAAATTTTGATACGAGATGTCTGGTTGTAGTGACTAGATTTAATCCAGATAGCCAGATCGACTAAAGTTTCCCGAAAAGCGATGCCATCGTCTGCAGAGGAATCAGTTTTAGTAACCCCCTGGGATACTGCTAACATCGGCTACTGTTCAATTACATTAATTTTGAAACGCTGAGTCCTTTCAAACCACCTAAATAATTGATGTCTTCTGGCCGTTTTATTCAACTATTTTCATGTTGAAAGTGCAAGACAGTAACTTCTGAGAAAAATTTCCAGTCAAGAACGTTAACGCATACGATTTATGGCCTGACAAATTCCTCTCCATGTTATCAAGTGCATATTGTGGAACGTGGGAATATAAAGCGGAAAGCAGGCGGTAAGATGTGAAACTTATTGTACATGCGTCTATGTTTTTCAACAATCGGTCATCAACATCGTTATCATGACAGTGGAAAGCCAAACAACGAGTCTTTCTGAAAGCATGGAGGTAGATACGCACGTCCCGAAGTAACTGCTTCAACATATCACAATAAATATCAATTGCGCAAACAACTTTGAATGTATATGGGGGTCTCACGTAGTGATGGCTTTCCTGGAGATGACTAGGGACTGCAGCTGGAGGAGAGTGAGTAAGTAATATAGTAGTAGTTTCACTTCAAGTTGTAAATACTTAAGGCATCCTGACGGGGCAGTNTTGAAAATACAAGACAGTAACTTCTGGGAAAAATTTTCAGTCAAGAACGTTAACGCATACGATTTATGGCCTGGCAAATTCCTCTCCATGTTATCAAGTGCATATTGTGGAACGTGGGAATATAAAACGGAAAGCAGGCGGTAAGATGTGAAACTTATTGTAAATGCGTCTATGTTTTTCAACAATCGGTCATCAACATCGTTATCATGACAGTGGGAAGCCAAACAACGAGTCTTTCTGAAAGCATGGAGGTAGATACGCACGTCCAGGAGTAACTGCTTCAACATATCATAACAAATATCAATTGCACAAACAACTTTGAATGTATGTGAGGGTCTCACGTGGTGATGGCTTTCCTGGAAATGACTAAGGACTGCAACTGGAGGAGAGTGAGGAAGTAATATAGTAGTAGTTCCATTTCAAGTTGTAAATACTTAAGGCATCTTACAAGATGTCCGAATGTGCGTACTATGATACCAATTTGGAAACAAAGCGATACAAAGTTTCTTTTCTTCGCTGGTTTTTAGACTCAAGGGAAGGAAAATTTCGTCGTCGTCAAGCAGTTCTGCTTTTTTGTCTCTCCAAAGATTCTTTATAATTAAAGTGCTTTACGCCACTGTCCTAACTTGCGTGCCAGGGCAAGAAATTATCCAGTGTAGCTCCATAAATCATAGTGGGTAGTTTTTCTGTCAACCGCAGTAGCACGTCTATGACCAAAGACCTACCGTTTTGCATGTCCTGTTTTTGTCTACTCAAAAAGAGTATCCCGACGTGCAGATCTGCTTATTCGCCATCTTGGACAGTGTTGTTCTTCGTTGGCTAGCTTAGCCGACATGAATAAAAATAGCCATTCTGTTTTCTATTGAAATCAGTCACACACCAGTCTTAAGCTGAAGGTTGGGATTGTAAACGGTACTGCGTCAACAGTTAACGCTTTGCTGTGATCGCAAGCTAAAACAATGACACGGTTATCCGGGTTACTTCGACAGACTACATCAGACCTCAGCTTATTTCATGAAACTGACTTTTCTGCACGTGTACAATTCATTAGTTATTTGAGCTTATGTTCTGCGATCATTTGTTCACCGGAGACACTTTTTGCATGTGCTAGTTGTGCAATCGCTTTTGTGAACAGTCAAAAACATATCACGTTGTCCAGCTATCGTGTATACTCGGACAGTGGTTTGTGCCAAAAATTATGGAGGATATGGAAGGTAATGAAGCAGCGAAGTGGTGCTAGTTACCCCATACAAAAAGCTCTTCTGCAATATTGAACGGTTAAGCTACATTTTTGTAAGTTCATCAAGTGTGTTTACATCTTCTCTGCTGTTAATTGGTAACTCCTTTCCTATTGAACGCACGTTTATATTGAAATGACTGAGGCAGATTGAAGTTGGCAAAACCAGGAGGGTTGGATGGATCGTCAGCGGTTACGGCCAAAGAGTGTGCTGAAATTTTGATCGAGCATTTTGTAGACACACGCAAACAGTATATCACATAGAAGAGAATTAGTGACCATTTGAGGTTTGCTTACATCATGTCACTATGAAGGAGAGACATACCCAAATTTCGATTGATTTTGTGCAACTCGGTAGAGTATGAAGTTTCTCAGGCAGCTTTCTTCTTGATTGCTCAATGGTGTACAATAACCATGCTGACCAATGTTAATGTGTTCATTGTTAGCCCTGACCCGCTGTTGATAAATTTTCCTGTTCTCTCCGCTCAGTTTTTCATATCTGGATAGCAAATGCAGAGCAGGCCGTTTCTGTCTTCTCGTTTATAGCAGTGTTCTCAACTACATCACTAGGGCCGCCATTTTGTCATTTCAGTGAGCACAGTGTTTAGTTATCTCTCGTAATGTTTTCAGTGATTATTTTTCAAATCGCTTCCAGTTTACTCGCCTAAATGGTCCAGAATCTTCCCCAGCGTTCACAAATTTTGAATCGTAATTTCCTTACCATTTTCGTCCTCTTTTATTTAACCCCCGTGCCCATTCCGTATGATTCGTATCGCCTAAAGTAATCGGACAATGTCGTCTTGGACACCAACCATTCGCAGATATCCTCCCCCATTCTCTGTGCAGAGTGAATTTACCGAAGTGGCTAGTTACCCTAACGCAGGCTCTTCATCACTCACTGCGTCCAAATACATTAGTGTTCAGCCTTCCTATCTCAAAGAACAACTTACCTGTGTAATAAGAACGGGCGACCGCAATATACTACTTACATTGCTGCCCAGTAGTGAGGCAGTAACATATACTTGGCTGATAGAAAAGCGGGAGGAATACAAAAAGAAACGTTGGAGTGCACTTTGACATGAGGCGTTTTCTTTCTGTACATGGACTGAGCACTGACATCCGCAATAACTGTGAAGTCTCAGATCAATGTTACATGCAAATGAGTGTTCGTGTGTTGTTGTGGTGGTGAAACGCATACCCTATATGTTGATTTTCTGGATAGAAATCTTCACACCATCCGCATTGTTGACAGACAGCGTTAGCATTATTTTGAAAAGTGTCTCCAGATACAAGAATAAAACAGATTTCTTACTAAGTCCCAATTAGTTAAGTGTTTTTGTCACATTAAACCAAAACTCACTGTGGCCTCCTCGTGTTAACAATGTTTCCAAAAAATTGAGAAGACTCACCTCTTATGACTCAATTCTGAAGTCGTATTCAATCCCGTTCAATTTCACTTTGTGTTTTTGTTAGTTAAGGATTTCTCCCCCGCTGGCTCTATCGTTTTTCGGTAACGTATCCTAGTCTTCTAATCAAATATTTTCAAATCCTTCCTAAGTCCAAGAGACAACCTGTCATCGTATAGTCTCATTCACTCAAGAGTGATTCGAAATTTTAGAGTTCTTTTGTCTGTTCCAAACTTCCTAAATGCATATCCACATCCTCAACTAAATCCCATTCCAAAGTTATATATGTACGTACCCTTGTGTATGATTCATGTGTCATTCCTTAGTTAGCCCGAAATTTTATGAGTCCTGACAATCTTACAAAATTTGACCATAAAGTCGATCTAACAAGTTTAGTTATTTATTCCGTGTGATGTAGGTATGGTTGTGTGAATGCAGAATTTGGATGAATTGAATTGGTTTTACGACAAAATCCTCCAAGATATATGATAGTTGAGCGAACGGAGAATTCTACACCCATTTATCGCAATCGATCTTTTAGGGAAAGTGGAGGTATTTTGTGATCGCACGAAATTTCATCATGAGGCACTGTTTTGTCCTTCGAAACCTACAACGTTTCGTTCAAGCGGAACACGATGAAATGCCCTTATCTATCTAGTCCACGAGCAACCTGTAGGACAATAAATATTTTTGGCCAGTTCAAAGAAACCTTAAAACAGGGTTTATGAAATTAACAAAGTTAAGCAGATAAGCTGTAAGATGAGACAGCTAAAAACAGTTAAATTTGACCAACTGGTTGGTATGGGGTCAACCATGGCAGTATCAAACAAGGAAGTCATCGCCGGATCAACCAAGAGGAATCCCGTTTCGTTGACCACCCTACACTTTGTGATAACACGCTATCTGGTTGATCACATTAGATCACGCGAAAGAATTTTCACGAAATTTTAACCCAAATTGCCATCGATCAGTGAACCAGCTGTAATCAGACAACACCAGTCCCACAGTGTGGTGTGCACACCAGACCGTAATGCAACCAGTCGCTTTGCCGTGCTATCGATTGCCAAGGTAGAATGCAAAAGGTGGAAACTGATTTGGTCGATCCGCTCACTTGTCGCCGCAGTACGTAGTTCGCGTGAATTTAGCTGACCGCACGTCAGCGGCTGACTGAACCAAAGAGGAATTGCTAAGCGGTCACAGCAAATATCTTGTCGCTGTGTTCACGAGACAACGATGATCCGCCAGAATGGATTATG